>CM034351.1:102312051-102604440 GCA_019925275.1 Mytilus edulis | reverse complement strand
TTGGGGAAAAATTTAACTTCGTTATATGAGATAATAAAAAAACTTGGACATTATATAAGTAAGCATACATGTTCTCGGGGGGAAAATTAAAAGTTAACCCATTTGGAAATGATTGAAACCGTACATTTTTTTGTACTTGAAGGGAACCGATAAATTAACAATCTGCTTCAAGTATCACAATGAAACTATTATGCTAATGACACCATCCTCTATATTGTTTTCCTTGAAATTCATATAAAAGTATGCATTGTATCTCTTCTAGAGAACACAAGCTCATCATACCGTTTGTATATGGGTTGAATTTGTGTTGCTCAGTGTGTAGTTAATATTTCCAGTCAATAATAGCAACCGAAACATACGGGACAAACACAATGGGAAGGAAATAGAGCACAAAAGAGAAAACATCCAAATTTCGGTTTGAAAGGTACAATGGTGAATGCTCATCAAGGTTTTCAAAACTGTGTTCTCGGGCCACGTTTTGTAACAATAAAATGAGGACGTAAACGTTACATTTCACATACCTTCTTGCTTATTTCTTAAATGAGTTGAATTGACTCTGGTTACAATGCTGGCAAATGCTGTTGCACCAGTGAGAAGAAGACATTATAACTAAACAAGATACAATATGAACACACAATACATATTCATCAAGACTCTTTTTGTCAACCGCATTTATTCCCTGCAGGAAATACTTTCATATCCATGGGGTGCTAAAATAGTAAAAATGCGTATTGCATTTTATTAATTTAATAAATTTTCAAGAGGATTTCAAGAAAGTAGAACTTATAACATGCAATATACTCCATAGATTAAAATCCATATGTATACTATGTTATGATATTGTAATTATTATGTTTATTCATGTTGGCATAATTTGTGTTGTATGGCCTGATAGTTGTTTACCAAATAATCTTAAAACTGTGCAGTTTAGGAATCACTGGAACAATCACAGGATGATTGGAACTTTCTAGAATGATCCTTATAAAAGAGGGACGAAAGATACCAAAGGAACAGTCAAACTCGTAAATCTAAAACAAACTGACAACGCCATGGCTAAAAATGAAAAAGACAAACAGAAAAACAATAGTACACATGACACAGCATAGAAAACTAAAGAATAAACAACACGAACCCCACCAAAAACTAGGGGTGATCTCAGGTGCTCCGGAAGGGTAAGCAGATCCTGCTCCACATGCGGCACCCGTCGTGTTGCTTATGTGATTACAAATCCGGTAAATAGTCTAATTCGGTAGGTCAAATTCATGAAAGGGAAGGGGATTGTAGTTACGACGTAAGGAACATATCCGATATCATTTGTGAAACGGTTATTCCATAACGGTCAACCAACTCGTGATGGCGTCCGTAAAATTTACGAAGGGATGATTTCAACTTCACCATTTGGAACTCTTGGTTTAATAGCTTCCTTGTGAGCAGTAACCCTCTATCAAGAAAATCATGATAGGAAATGCAAGCACGGGAATATCGTATCAATTGGGAGATATATACCCCGTATGCAGGTGCTGCTGGAATGTTGCTACTTAGAAATGGAAAGTTCACAATTGGGAAGCTGAAATCATCTCTTTTGTCGTAAAGTTTTGTCTTCAACCGACCTAAAAGATGCGTAATTTAAATTTCTACGCTATTCCAGAAACTTCCGTATTAGTTCTCTAGAACTTTCCATTTATATAATGTTCTAGAGTTTTCCGTGACAACTATATATATACAGACACTAAAGTTAATCTCTCATAATTAGAATTAGATTTAGACTTAGACATCGATAAACATTAGTATTCACAGCATTTGGATTGGCACTTTTATTCTACAAACAACATCATACTGGATTGTGACCTTAGTAGTGAACGTAATACTATATAGTATTCAGATTGGATTCCGAAAGATTTCCAGATAAAGATAAAAGATTGGACTCATATTTTGACAGTTAAGTTGACAGTTATATTTGTGTAATACTTTTTGTAAACTTTTGTATAATAAATATTGTTAAATTTTACTATTGATTTGTGACTTTTGTTGGCTACAATTTAAAGGCGACTTCTGACCGTCACAACTACGTATACACATGGAAAAAAGTATTGCAACACCACATTGAAATTGTAATAAAAAAAACACTCTTTATTTTCCTGTTATATTATTTGTAAAATAGAAGAAGTTAAACATTATTTAAGTGTCAAATGCGTTTAATAATTAAATATCGATTCGATAAGTTTTTATCTGCACATGCAGCTACTGTACCCGTAAACAGCAAAACAGGTGTTTTTATCCCATTTGTTTTCAATACTTTAAAGTACCAAGTTTTGAAAGTTATGTGAGTGACACCTTGTAATGGGTCCTTGACAACTTTCAACTGCAGCAAGATGGCAGATTGTCAGCATGAGAGAAGCAGGGATGTCGCTGTAACAACTGCACGTATTGTTGGTCATCACCATTTCACTATAAGTCGTTTTGAGAATAAAAATCAGGCAATAAACGATGTTGAAGACCTTCCGAGATAATGAAGACCCCTATACCATTTGTTAGGGAAAATTAAGCATAATGAAGGTTGGTCAGAAGGAAACCCATTGCATACCAGACAATCCTAAAGAGAGAGTGGTGGGCATACATGAGCCTTTTAACAAGAACTGTTCGAGATCGACTCATCGCTACTAGATATCGTGCGATAAGACCATATCGAAGACCTTTGTTTACAAACAGACACACAGTTTCCCGTATCCAATGTAGTGCAGAGCTCGCCAAAGTTGGAAATTAGCATCTTGGAGGAAGATCCATTGTTGCAATGGAATTCGGTTTATCTTCCTTGGCCCGATCGTAGCCCGGATTTGAACCATATCGAGTAAATAGGGGGCACTATTGGGCGGAAATTGCGTTAAAGGACACCCAAATCAAACACACCATGAAATAAACAATGCCCTTCATCAGAAATGGTTGCTGCTACCTTCGCAACAAATTAGTCGACTTTTGGCAGGAATCAGGCCTCAGAACACAATTATTCTCCACCTTGGCTACAATGCATTTTTTGATTAAAGTCAAAGTGAAAAATTGCACCGCCACAAACATGAAATAAATTTAACTGCTTATAGACCATTATTATTCCAATAAAATATGCTTGTCCCAGGACAATCCATAAGTGCTTTTTCTTTTGAGAGCCGTATTGACATGCCAATGGTAGGATTTGAATCTTGAATAAATGACGAAGGCTAATTTTTACCCTACTTTCATTTTGGCCAAATCACTACTTTCACTTTCAACAATATTTTTATCCCCATGTTTTACTTATTTCAATATATATGCAACTGTGAGGACCACTTAAATAGTAAACATTTCAAAGATAGCAGTAGACATATTACCTAGGAAGAAATACCCCATATAATAATTAGGGACTATATTCCTAGACCACGAACAAAGGGAATTAATTGTGATCTTAGGCCATCAGAAGACGTTTAAATGCGGTTATCCGTTTGAATGGAGGCTGCGCACAAAGTACTAATTCTTTGGCGTATAACGATCCATGATGTGAACAGTCATCTGAAGATTAATTTTGAATTGTCTGACATTGTAAAGTTCGACTACAGTTAAAGTTGTAAAATGCATTTTTTGGTACAAAAAACACTTCATTTTGTTATTAAAATTGTGGTTATATAAATCATTTTTTTTTCAAACATTTTTTGTTCGTTTCAATGCCACTGTTATCATAAACTATGTTTCAATAATATTATACAAATATTTTATTATATTTCATTCAAAAAAGAGGCTGGTTTTTCAAGTTTTAAAAAATCAAGGTGTTGCAATACTTTTTTCCATGTGTATATTATTCAAATATTTTGGCCACGAGCATCACTGAAGAGACATGTATTGTCGAAATGCGCATCTGGTGCAAGAAAATTAGTACCGTTAATTTTATTTATTAAAGACCTAAGATAGGATATTGTGAAAACATGTTCCGTCAAATATATTATATTAAAGGTGTATCTGAATGAAATGAGTAACGCTTAAGTAAACGATGAAGACCGCTGTGTTGAAGAACCTTTGATGGCCTTTGGATGTGTCTGTTCGTTGGTCGAGTTGTTGCCTGACATATTCCATGTTTCCATTTACAATTTTATGGTTAAAGTAAATAGTTCTATGAACGGCAGAGGTTCTTAGTTTACATTTAATTGCTGGCTCATTTACTTCTTGGAGTTTCACTCATTTGTTTTCCTCTCTTACATACGGAAAAAAAACGAATCAAAGTCATACGAGACACTCAATATCTCTCTGAAGAAGGGCATTTAATTTAGTAGTTGTACAAATTCATCTTATCCAAAGATCTTGAGAGAAAAACATATTGGTTAGTTTATTTTACAACGGCGTGTCTTGCTGTACTAGTAATGTCGTATGACATCCACATACACCCCAATAATCAAATGTACGACGACACACTTTCAATGCAAACAGTTTGCAACTGTTTTTCTTAACTGAGAGTATTTATGAGGTGTAAAACAAGTTGATTGTCTGTTTGTGCTCTCAATAACTTAGGAGTAATCAAAACAAATCACGAGAAACAAATATGGCGAACATGAACCAACGACAACCACTTAACTAAAGGCGCCTTGTTTGGGATAGGCACCTAACGCATGAGGCGGAGTTACAAGTTTTTAAGGATTATATAATTATATGCCTTTAGGTTTTTAGGTTTTTAAGATATAATAAGAAGGAGATGTTCACAAAAGAGAAAAAAATACAATAACAGAAGAAAGACAACATCAACCGGTGGTACGGAGAAGACAATGACAGTATACAATACGTTCATTACACCATAAGGCTCTTCAGATTCATGCACAATATTGCTTCTATATATCATTGTTTTCTTAGCCAAAAGAAATACAGAAACTCAGATATATGTTTAAAACTTTTTTTTAAACCGTATGATGATTTCATTACACAGTATAATTGTTTTCTTTTTTTTTTTATTAATAACTGTAAGATTAAAACTGACTGCTTTTTTTTATACAAAAACATGTGAAGGGAGACAATGCACCCTTGCTTCTTAAGCTCCTGTAAATTAGAGGTCACTTCCAACCTCGCATTAGAACTGTCAGAATAATCTGTCATAGAACTGTTTTAAACTGTTCTAGAACATTTCTTTCTAGAACAGTTCTACCTAGATGTCATGATCAGTTATAGGGTAGAACTGCCTAAAACTGTTCTAGGTAAAACTGCCCAAATCAGCTCTAGTCGTAGAACTGTCAGCAGCACTCACCAATTCAGTTCTAACCGTAGAACTGTCAGCAGAACTGACTAAATCAGTTCTAACCGTAGAACTGTCAGAAGAACGTCTAAAACTGTTCTAGCTGTAGAACTGTCAAAATCTGTCAGGATTGTAGTCCTATATCTAATATTTTAGAATATACATGTATTATATTCTGTTGACTTATTTATATATATATATATATATATATATATATATATATATATATACAACTCGTCTAAACATCAACCCAACAATGTTAGATCTGTAAATTTGCTTTCGCAAATTTTTGGTTCTTCCCTCGCCGGGATTCGAACCCATGCTACTGTGATATCGTGACACCAATTCGCCTGCACTGCAGCCGTCCCGCTAGACCACACGACCACCTGGGCTCTCAGAAAAGAGCTTTCGGTGGCCATATGTTACCTTTCCACGTCAGTTTTAATCTAGCGGCGTACTACAGTACATGATATATAAGGCATGAAGATGTTATTGTTACAGATCAGCTAAATTATCTATAGTAAAGGATCCTACAAATTAATGTAAGATACAGTCACAGAAAATAATTATATTCATAAGTACGTCTGAGTCAGTGACAACCCTACAACAGATGTATCCATCGGATCGCCATCAATGATGGTGATACATGGCTGTGTAAATAATGTATATACAACTCGTCTAAACATCAACCCAACAATGTTAGATCTGTAAATTTGCTTTCGCAAATTTTTGGTTCTTCCCTCGCCGGGATTCGAACCCATGCTACTGTGATATCGTGACACCAATTCGCCTGCACTGCAGCCGTCCCGCTAGACCACACGACCACCTGGGCTCTCAGAAAAGAGCTTTCGGTGGCCATATGTTACCTTTCCACGTCAGTTTTAATCTAGCGGCGTACTACAGTACATGATATATAAGGCATGAAGATGTTATTGTTACAGATCAGCTAAATTATCTATAGTAAAGGATCCTACAAATTAATGTAAGATACAGTCACAGAAAATAATTATATTCATAAGTACGTCTGAGTCAGTGACAACCCTACAACAGATGTATCCATCGGATCGCCATCAATGATGGTGATACATGGCTGTGTAAATAATGTATATACAACTCGTCTAAACATCAACCCAACAATGTTAGATCTGTAAATTTGCTTTCGCAAATTTTTGGTTCTTCCCTCGCCGGGATTCGAACCCATGCTACTGTGATATCGTGACACCAATTCGCCTGCACTGCAGCCGTCCCGCTAGACCACACGACCACCTGGGCTCTCAGAAAAGAGCTTTCGGTGGCCATATGTTACCTTTCCACGTCAGTTTTAATCTAGCGGCGTACTACAGTACATGATATATAAGGCATGAAGATGTTATTGTTACAGATCAGCTAAATTATCTATAGTAAAGGATCCTACAATTATATATATATATATAGGTCGTGTCGTCTAGCGGGACGGCTACAGTGCAGGCGATTTGGTGTCACGATATCACAGTAGCATGGGTTCGAATCCCGGCGAGGGAAGAACCAAAAATTTGCGAAAGCAAATTTACAGATCTAACATTGTTGGGTTGATGTTTAGACAAGTTGTATATACATTATGTACACAGCCATGTATCACCATCATTGATGGCGATCCGATGGATGCATCTGTAGTAGGGTTGACACTGACTCAGACGTACTTATGAATATAATTATTTTCTGTGAATGTATCTTACATTAATTTGTAGGATCCTTTACTATAGATAATTTAGCTGATCTGTAACAATAACATCTTCATGTCTTATATATCATGTACTGTAGTACGCCGATAGACTAAAACTGACGTGGAAAGGTAACACATGGCCAGCGAAAGCTCTGTTTTTGAGAGCCCAGTTGGTCGTGTGGTCTAGCGGGACGGCTGCAGTGCAGGCGATTTGGTGTCACGATATCACAGTAGCATGGGTTCGAATCCCGGCGAGGGAAGAACCAAAAATTTGCGAAAGCAAATTTACAGATCTAACATTGTTGGGTTGATTTTTAGACGAGTTGTATATACATTATGTACACAGCCATGTATCATCATCATTGATCCGATTGATACATCTGTTGTAGGGTTGTCACTGACTCAGACGTACTTATGAATATAATTATTTTCTGTGACTGTATCTTACATTAATTTGTAGGATCCTTTACTATAGATAATTTAGCTGATCTGTAACAATAACATCTTCATGCCTTATATATCATGTACTGTAGTACGCCGCTAGATTAAAACTGACGTGGAAAGGTAATCGCCTGCACTATAGCCGTCCCGCTAGACCACACGACCACCTGGGCTTCATAAAAATGAAGCTTTCGCTGGCCATGTGTTACCTTTCCAAGTCAGTTTGAGTCTAGCGGCGTACTGCAGTACATGATCCTACAAATTAATGTAAGATACATTCACAGAAAATAATTATAATCATAAGTACGTCTGAGTTAGTGTCAACCTTATCTTTTTAATTAACCAAAATATACTTCAAATTGTAATATTAAAATAAATATATACATATTAATCTAAAATGCATTATCGAGTAGAAGGGGCGCAACTCGTGGTATCAAAACCGGTATACTGAACGGATTTAAACAGGGTCTGAAAATTTTGAACGTAATTTTGTATCCATGATCTGATTTGGTCTGACACTGTCTTAACGGGTCTAAACAGCCCGCTAGACGATTTAATCTTTTCCGTCTGGACACGCCTTAACGAACTGATTTACATGATGCGGCTATCGATCGTAACGGAGTCTTAACGGTCTAAAAAGTCTCGATGATTTCTTCTAGCGGTAAATCCAGTCAATCAAGATGTGATCAGACCAAAATGAACGTTTCAGACTGAAATCGTGGTACTAGTGTTTATTGTTGATAATTTCTTTCTGTGATTGTATCTTACATTAATTTGTAGGATCCTTTACTATAGATAATTTAGCTGATCTGTAAAAACAACATCTCCATGCCTCATATATCATGTACTGTAGTACGCCACTAGATTAAAACTGATGTGGAAAGGTAACACATGGCCAGCGAAAGCTTCATTTTTATGAAGACCAGGTGGTCGTGTGGTCTAGCGGGACGGCTACAGTGCAGGCGATTTGGTGTCACGATATCGAAGTAGCATGGGTTCGAGGGAAAAACAAAAATTTGCGAAAGCAAATTTACAGATCTAACATTGTTGGGTTGATGTTTAGACGAGTTATATATACATTATTTACGCAGCCATGTATCATCATCATTGATGGTGATCCGATGGATACATCTGTTGTAGGGTTGTCACTGACTCAGACGTACTTATATATATATATCATATATAAGACAAAAGGTCTTTAAACTGTTCTATTGATAGAACTGAGGAAATCAAAAGATGTTCTAGTCGTAGAACTGTCAGTATCAGTTTTAGGAAGAACCGTCTAAATAAGTTTTAGGTAAAACTGACCAAATCAAATCAGTTCTTGGTTAGAACTGTTCTAGCTAGAACTCTTTAAAAGGTGTCAGGCTGACAGTTCTACATACTGTCCTAGAACAGTTTTCATGTTATATTCTGACAGATTTGATGAGAGGTTATAAGAAGTGATCTCTTCTGTATATCAAGTCAGATTAAAATTCCATCTCATAAATCTGTCCGAATTTATAACATATCTGACTAATCTAATGGATAAAAAGAAAGAGGCAAGTCAAAATGTAGGCTTTGTTTGCGTGCACTAACTTATTATTTTCTGTGCGATAGATAAAACATTTAAAAAAAATAGAGATAACATCAACAAAAATATCGTTCCAAACAACTTTAGATTTACAATATACATGTAATTTTCTACAAATTTCGAGATTTGAAATGTCAAAATATCGTCTTTGAAAAAAAAAGTTCACTGCCAATTTTATTTTTACTCTGTCCCTAATACGCATCCGTAGTTTTTCGATTTCCACATTCACAGTCATTTATATCAGCAAGCGGAGAGTCATATGCATCAAAAACTTGATAAGCATATTTTAATAAAAACCTGACCAGTCGATTTTAAAGAGGTTATTTTAGATAGAAAATCTTGGTACACACTATACTTACATGTATATATAACAATAAATATATCAAACACAATTTATAATTGCCGATCGCCCACAAGACTAGACGGACACTGGATCTTATTATAATCTATCATAACTAACATACTATTTTATGCAAATAATATCTATATACATATATATAAACAATGCTTTCAATACGAAATGAAAACATTGACTCCGTCATAAACGAACCCGCCGGCTAGGAAAAACCAACAACCAAGTTACCTTAGTCGATATGGAAACCTGTGTCCAAACCCTAATGCTCGGAAGATCGTCTCGAGAGTTGTACTTGGACAATACTGAAAGTTGGCTTATGTTTACGTAAACGAAATATCATCAAAATGTGTAATAGCAAACAAAAATACCAATATATAGTACAAAAAACAAGAAAAAATCAAACATTTATTTGAACTTGACCAGTTCGAAGTTGACGAGAGAATGGTCTGATAGGGAAATAAACCCGCCAAAATGACCATTCACGTGATACTACAATTAATATCACGTGTCCATATATATATTGAAAGAACCGTTAGTACAATAATTTTCCTCTATACTTCGAAACGCGGAAAATTATAAGTACACACTATACTTATATATAACAATAAATATATCAAACACAATTTATAATTGCCGATCGCCCACGAGACTAGAGAACTCAAAGATTGATTGGTTGATTCTCGAGTCTGAGTACAAAAATCTTGCTCGAAAGTTTTATGACCGTAAGGCCTGATATATAGAACATAGTTCTCTAAGCATAATGTTATCAACTGGATATTTTTTCACGACTGGTTTACCGTTCCGCCTTTTGCACGATTGAATTGCTTGTAGGGTCTATGTAACCGTTCAATTCGTGAGCCCATTTGGTAGAATAAATCGCAATACACTTGGTGAAGAATGTTTGTCAATAAAAAATGTTAAGTATAACGATTCATGAACTGGTTCGGCTGTTTAATCAGAAAAAAACAAAACATGTTCATTAATGAATGACTTCCAACGATTAAAACCGGCGAAGTACTTCTTTGATGTATTTTCGCTTTTCGAATCCTCTATGTACAAAGCCATCTTTCCTGCCAAAGATCTCAACACATTTGTTTTCTCCTACACCACTGCTCTCAATGACATTCTTAACGTTCTGTCTCAGTTTTAAACCTAAAAAACGCAAAAATCCTCATTAAAATCTGACAAATAAAGCAATCATACTAAATTTTAGAGGATTTTCACAAAAAATCCCGTTACTACCGGTACCCTTTACTATAAGGTTTTCTCTAGGCAAATAAATAACCTCCTTTATAAAATCTCTAAATCCGCCGTCTTTATACAACAGTGGCCAATAAGGAGTAGATTTCCATTCAGGAATAACCAACATGCATTTAGCCTTGTCGTTAATTATCTTGTTTATTGTCATGGCCACTAACGATGAAGGTGGCAATAACCAATTAGTATTACCTCCCCAAAACTGACTAAAAGCGTTTATTGCCTCAGTATCTGGACACCAAATTCTCGAATTAAAACGAGAGCTCTGTGCGTTGTAATGCGTAGAAAAATTAAAGGCAACAGTAGTATACCGCTGTTCAAAACTCATAAATCCATGGACAAAAAACAAAATCGGGGTAACAAACCAAAACAGAGCGAAACGCATAGAAAATCTATCAAAAGTAAAAGGACCAAATGTACAACTCAGATCATAGAAAAAGTTCTTTTCGATGCTCCAATTGTCAGGATCCGTATGTCTACTTAAAAATCAGCATGTTTATTCTCAGTTCGCGGTACCCAATTGGTTTGTAAACCTATATTCTTCTTTGAGCAAGAATTGAGAATATCTGTTACAACCTTCTGTAATTTGTATTTTTTTTGCTACCAACATTCAATATACATGTATGTGTCACATTCTTATTATCAGAATTAACTTTAACTGTCTTATTTTCAAGAAATGAATCATATGAGTACAAAATTCTTCTAACCGTCTCTAATTCTCCCCAGGTAGAACTTTCAAATTGTTCACCCGCGAACCAATTTCCATAAATCTCATGATTTTTAATCTGAAAATCCAAAACTGTGGGAGAATAACCACCAACGCCTGCATCTGAGGAATCACAAAATAGCTTAATATCATACATGTCAGTTAAATTTACTGAACAAATATCAACATCTACAGATTAAGTGTTCTGCAAGAGTTTTTCCAAAAACCAAGCTCAGCAATAGCTTCTACTGTTATTCTAACAGGTGCGTTCCAACTAGCACGCGCTTGAACACAATCATATAAAAATCTTGTGTTCCGTATAACGATATCACCCAAAACGATTTGAATAGAAATCAGCTGACCAATGTTACTAGCCAAGGTTCGAGCACTGTTCAAAAGTACTCCTTTTCCAATCTCGCTTAAAATACGACTCGCAGCTTTTTCTGCCTTGTCAATTCTCTCATTTCTAACACAATTTTTTCCTATTTTTGAGTCCCAAACATAACCTAAACATTTCACATACTGTGAAGGGAACCAACTTCATTTTTCATGTGCAATAAAAAATCCAAGAACTTCCAATTTTTGTTTTACCTCTTGAGTGGTTTTAAGACACGAGCTCAGATCTCGATAACCACCTAAACCATCATCCGGAAACATGATGATTCTTTTGCCTTCAGATCTCAAATGTTTGACTAATTCTCGTAGTACTTTTGAAAAAATGCACCCAGTAGTAGCTAAACCAAATGGCAGTACATTAAAAACAAAGTATCTTACTTTGCCTTCAAAGTCCCATGAAAATCCTAAAAAACTTCTATGTATTTGACAAATCTCAATATGATGATAAGCCGACTTAAGATCAAAGGAAAACAGAAAATCATCCTTCTGAAACATATCACGGCTACTTTTGTATCTTCATACTTAAATCTGAATTTGAACAAATGTATGTTTATATGTCTACAATCTAGTCTGGGTTTGCTCGATTTGTTTTATGCAACCTTTAAAACCTGCAGAACATTTTGTACCTCAGAAATACAATTTTTCTGTAAAAGATTGCTGATCTCATCTTGAACAAATTTCTTATTGTTTAATGACGATCTGTTGTCTGTTGACAGCGTGTTGAGGCTCAGTTTTCAATGGTATTTTATAACCGTTTTCCATTACGTCAATAATGTGTTTGTTTTCGGTAATCAATTTCCATTGACCTAGTCTACCAACTGGTGAGACGCATTCATGCTGAACGGTTGTATTCGTATCACTGACTAGAGGCACAAAGCGGCCTTGTATTACATTAATATTATCAAAAACTAAAATTTGTGAAAAAGAATTACTTATCATTTTTTTCATGTCTGGACATTTATCTACCCAATGACCCTTATTTCCACACTTGAAATATCTTCCAGGCTTAAAAGATTTGGTTTCTTTCTCTTGATTTCTGCTATAAAAGAGGGACGAAAGACACCAAAGGGACAGTCAAACTCGTAAATCTAAAACAAACTGACAACGCCATGGCTAAAAATGAAAAAGACAAACAGAAAAACAATAGTACACATGACACAACATAGAAAACTAAAGAATAAACAACACGAACCCCACCAAAAACTAGGGGTGATCTCAGGTGCTCCGGAAGGGTAAGCAGATCCTGCTCCACATGCGGCACCCGTCGTGTTGCTTATGTGATTTCAAATCCGGTAAATAGTCTAATTCGGTAGGTCAAATTTATGAAAGGGGAGGGGATTGTAGTTACGACGTAAGGAACATATCCGATATCATTTGTGAAACGGTTATTCCATAACGGTCAACCAACTCGTGATGACGTCCGTAAAATTTACGAAGGGATGATTTCAACTTCACCATTTGGAACTCTTGGTTTAATAGCTTCCTTGTAAGCAGTAACCCTCTATCAAGAAAATCATGATAGGAAATGCAAGCACGGGAATATCGTATCAATTGGGAGATATATACCCCGTATGCAGGTGCTGCTGGAATGTTGCTACTTAGAAATGGAAAGTTCACAATTGGAAAGCTGAAATCATCTCTTTTGTCGTAAAGTTTTGTCTTCAACCGACCCTCATTGTCAATTTCTAGATGTAAGTCAAGATATGAAGCCGACTTAACTGTATCTGTAGTATCCTTTATCTCCAATTCGATGGGATAGATGCGATCCACATAGTCACCAAATTTTGAATTGTTTAGTGAAAGAACGTCATCTATATAGCGGAAAGTAGAGTTAAAGGATATTGCTAATTCTTATCTTTCTTCCTAAGAAGTTCCTGCATGAAGTCAGCCTCATAATAATAAAGAAAAAAGTCAGCAAGTAGAGGGGCACAGTTTGTTCCCATTGGGATGCCGACAGTCTGTTGAAAAACACGTCCTCCGAACGTAACAAATATGTTGTCAATCAAGAAATCAAGCATCTTGATAATATCGGTTTCAGAGAATTTTTTGTTTGAATCAGAATGGTTCTTTACAAAGTATGATTTATCCCTCCCTAAGACAAGATACTTGTATCTACGTTGGCCATTCTTTTTTATGAAGCAAAGTAATACCAACTCTTTTAATTTGTCTTTTAGTTTGGAATGTGGAATACTTGTTTAAAGAGTAGAAAAGTCAAATGTTTTAATACTGTTACAAGATGAAAGAGAGTTAGATTGTATGTACTCTAAAAGATCTTTGGAATTTTTAAGTATCCACATCTGATTCACGCCACCTCTAGAATAGGCAGTTTCACAATAACTTTGAAGCCCGTCTTTGATTGCTGATAAAATGGATGTTAATAATTTAGAAAGGGGTTTCGTGGAGCACTTGGAAGACCCAGCAATATACCGTTGTTTGTAAGGACACTTATGTAGATTAGGTATCCAATACAGTGATGGAAGATCCAGTTCTTCATCTTTGGTTGAAATACCAAAGGAACAAAGAACAGACCTATGATTATCCAGGATTTCCTCTTTGGTAAGTGTCGTGAGGGTATATGTTGGGTTTCCAAGTGAATTGTCTATACCTAATTCGTTTATCAAGCAATTAATGTAATGACTTTTACAGATAAAAACGATTTTATTTGGGGCTTTGTCTGCGGGGACAACAACATATTCATCATGGAGGTCAGATAGGTGTTTAGCAACATTTGGATCTTTGAAGATTGACGTAGCATGGGCATTGATGGACCCATTCAGTTTCTTAATTCTGATTTGTATTAACGACCTCACTGCCTTAATCCATTCGGATAGAGTGTCTACGTCTTCCTTCTCGCGCTTAGCCCATTGCCTGGCATAATCCTCGACTGAATCCATCAAAATTTTAAAGTTGTGTTTCCAATTGATGGATTTAGGCTCACGATATTTCGGACCTTTCGATAACACGTTTCGTAGAGAAGTGTTATTAACAATGTTAAGGTCACCGGTAATAACGTGGCCAGCAGGATTATATGTGAATTGGGAACTAGCACAAGTGCAATCAGGAGGTTTAGACTTGAAGTCGTCAATATCGAGATCCTGCAAAACGCGTTTGTAATTGAAAATTTTAGTTGCAATAGGTTTGGTATAGGTATAAGAAATTATTGGTACAGACTGGTCTTTGAAATAAGGAGGTATTTTCGATTGAACTAATTTATGATGAAGGATATTGCCTAGGTTGACGCCATCGAGACCTTTGTTGGCAAAGGAAAGATTTAGAAAAGATCTTTTCTCTTTTTCATCATTTCCAATGCGAACTGGCTTGAAAAGTCTGTGACTAGCAATATCCGAAATTATAGCTTGTAGTTTGTATTGGTTTGAATGAGGGTTTGTTACAGTGGATTCCAAACATAAATTGAACAGAGAATGAAGTTTTGAAAGGGGTAATGAATAAAGTTTCGTGCGATTGTGATGAATACCTAACGGTTTTTGTATGCATGGCAGCAAGTCATTAATAGAGACATCATGCAGAGAGGGTGATGTATAATGACGATGGCCATGAATACGTCTACGTCGAGGAGTCGAGTTGAAAATATTCATCACATTCACCGAGTTACACGAAGGACTAGATAGAATACCTATACCTCAATTTTGTCATTGCAGCCATACGGTGTTGCAGTTCCCAATTGTCTAATCCAGTAGTCTTCTTTTTGTCTACGGAGAGTCGTTGAAAGATTAGGATTGTTCGAGCTATGGTATATTTTTTCAATAATTCGAACTGTCATAGAAACGATGGAATGATCGGGCTGATTGAAATGCTGGTATAGAATGTCGTTAGCATTGAGGTTAATGTCTGATCTATGACCGCACATACGTTTGTTTAGCCTTCCTTTCGTTTCACCGACGTATACCAAGCCGCAAAGGTTGCACTCTAATCCGTAGACGACATTTATCGATTTACAATTCAGATCATCGTAACTTCTGGTAAAATATGACATCTTGGTCAAATTGCTAGTGAATTCAGCATCTGTAATTAAAATAGCACAAGTTTTGCAGCCTTTGGTCTCACATTTTGAAATGCGACAGTGTTGTACTGTGTCATCAAAAACCAAAATGTCTTTAAGGAGAACTGAACAAGCTAGGCTGTATATGTGTAATATTGCTGTTGTCACTAGGACGATGATCTGAATGAGTCGTGTTTGGGTTATTTGTCATGTCTGGTGATGAGGGGACACCTGCCGTATCAGACGACACCGTGTCCATGGTGACGTCTGTTTCGGACCTTTTTATACTGGGTGACGTCCGAGCCAGTTTCCTGTTAGTTCTTCGTAAGTTCATGCAATTGTAGTTTTGCTACTGGGCGGATGATGTCCTCGGGGACAAAATGTCCACCAGCAGAGACATCGACCCAGTGGTAATAAAAGAGGGACGAAAGACACCAAAGGGACAGTCAAACTCGTAAATCTAAAACAAACTGACAACGCCATGGCTAAAAATGAAAAAGACAAACAGAAAAACAATAGTACACATGACACAACATAGAAAACTAAAGAATGAACAACACGAACCCCACCAAAAACTAGGGGTGATCTCAGGTGCTCCGGAAGGGTAAGCAGATCCTGCTCCACATGCGGCACCCGTCGTGTTGCTTATGTGATTACAAATCCGGTAAATAGTCTAATTCGGTAGGTCAAATTCATGAAAGGGGAGGGGATTGTAGTTACGACGTAAGGAACATATCCGATATCATTTGTGAAACGGTTATTCCATAACGGTCAACCAACTCGTGATGGCATCCGTATTATTTACGAAGGGATGATTTCAACTTCACCATTTGGAACTCTTGGTTTAATAGCTTCCTTGTGAGCAGTAACCCTCTATCAAGAAAATCATGATAGGAAATGCAAGCACGGGTATATCGTATCAATTGGGAGATATATACCCCGTATGCAGGTGCTGCTGGAATGTTGCTACTTAGAAATGGGAAGTTCACAATTGGAAAGCTGAAATCATCTCTTTTGTCGTAAAGTTTTGTCTTCAACCGACCCTCATTGTCAATTTCTAGATGTAAGTCAAGATATAAAGCCGACTTAACTGTATCTGTAGTATCCTTTATCTCCAATTCGATGGGATAGATGCGATCCACATAGTCACCAAATTTTGAATTGTTTAGTGAAAGAACGTCATCTATATAGCGGAAAGTAGAGTTAAAGGATATTGCTAATTTCTTATCTTTCTTCCTAAGAAGTTCCTGCATGAAGTCAGCCTCATAAAAATAAAGAAACAAGTCAGCAAGTAGAGGGGCACAGTTTGTTCCCATTGGGATGCCGACAGTCTGTTGAAAAACACGTCCTCCGAACGTAACAAATGTGTTGTCAATCAAGAAATCAAGCATCTTGATAATATCGGTTTCAGAGAATTTGTTGTTTGAATCAGAATGGTTCTTTACAAAGTATGATTTATCCCTCCCTAAGACAAGATACTTGTATCTACGTTGGCCATTCTTTCTTATGAAGCAAAGTAATACCAACTCTTTTAATTTGTCTTTTAGTTTGGAATGTGGAATACTTGTGTAAAGAGTAGAAAAGTCAAATGTTTTAATACTGTTACAAGATGAAAGAGAGTTAGATTGTATGTACTCTAAAAGATCTTTGGAATTTTTAAGTATCCACATCTGATTCACGCCACCTCTAGAATAGGCAGTTTCACAATAACTTTGAAGCCCGTCTTTGATTGCTGATAAAATGGATGTTAATAATTTAGAAAGGGGTTTCGTGGAGCACTTGGAAGACCCAGCAATATACCGTTGTTTGTAAGGACACTTATGTAGTTTAGGTATCCAATACAGTGATGGAAGATCCAGTTCTTCATCTTTGGTTGAAATACCAAAGGAACAAAGAACAGACCTATGATTATCCAGGATTTCCTCTTTGGTAAGTGTCGTGAGGGTATATGTTGGGTTTCCAAGCTAAGTGAATTGTCTATACCTAATTCGTATATCAAGCAATTAATGTAATGACTTTTACAGATAAAAACGATAAGGTGTTTTCCTTTCTTAACTTTTTCCGCCTTACTCTTTCTTTCTGCTCTAGATTGAGCCCTCATCATTTTCTTTTCGTCTTCTGAGTCATCAGCGATGGGATAAGCTACGTACTCGCTGACGACTTTCCATCCAAGCTGGGAAGAATCGGCAAGTTTTATAAGCTTTTGCCTTTCACGCACTAAGTCAATACCTTCAACAATCTTCATCTTCGCTGTCTGCACTGACTTAAATCCTAACTCTGGAGCTTCCAGGCTAGCTTTAGCTTCTTTCAGTTTAGTTAGCACTTTCACCTCATGACGATACTGGTTTTCATTTCCTTTACGCTGAAAACTATAATTGTCAGTCATGGTTTCTTCAAGCTTCGCTATCTGAGTTTGGGAAATCTCCTGCTGTGAATGTTGCAGATTTGATTGGAAAGATGAAAGCCCACTGTCCATCACTGTAGTTATGCTGTTTAGAAGATCTTGCTGTGAAGAAGAAACTGCATTTTTCACCTCACGTAGAATTACTGCCTTAATTGAATCGTCTAAATCGGTGTCCATCTTGACCAGTTCGAAGTTGGCGAGAGAATGGCTTGATAGGGAAATAAACCCGCCAAAATGATCATTCACGTGATGCTACAATTAATATCACGTGTCCATACATATATTGAAAGAACCGTTAGTACAATAATTTTCCTCTATACTTCGAAACGCGGAAAATTATAATCCTTGCCGAAGAATAAATAAAATATGTTTCACGTTTAAGTACACATTTCAAGTCTGGACTTCAGATATGTGTATCAAGACAACCTCGTTATTCAGAGAGACCTATATTACAGCATACTTTTATTCAACACTCTAATATATAAAGACAAGTGTTAATAGTTGTGTTATGAATATGGGATAACACCAGTTTACTCGGAACTACACATACTTGAGTTTACTATTACATATGAACATTCGAGAGACTACTATGTCATATCATGGAATTCGGGGTTTCCCCATGATATATTGGACAGTCATATTACAGTTGTTATCCAGATCGGACGTCCCCAGTTGACGAGTCATGATAGAAACAACACAGCTCTGCATCATCCATCAATTTTAACGGTCATCCAGACAGTCTGCTAAGGTCCATAAAATCAATTAAGATAAAATTATTTAACAACCTTATCCCTAACAAATTAAAACACAGCTGCATATTACATTTATTTTAACGGTCATTCAGACAGTCTGATAGGGTTCATGAAAACAACTAAGACAAATTTATTTAACAATCCTTATCATAGCAAATTAGGTGGGCAATTAAATACTAATAACAGAACTACGGATATTTTAGAGCTTAAATCTTCTTCTTGCGTTTTGTTTAAGTGTAACATTATACATGTAGACTTCTTCACCAAGAATCATTGTAATTAGAATTCATACATTTATTAGTTAATAGTGCTTATGACACATGTATAGAATATCATTATTTTTTCATTCTATTTTTAAATTTTGTGCTTAAATTTGGATACATTGTGTACTTTAAACAGGTGTTATGGCACCTACATGAATTTATGAGGCTCTTTTGATGAGCCACTGAGATAAATAGTGTACTTGGATACATTTGTGTACTTAACACAAGCGCATCTGAATCTATGAGGCTCTAGTACATATGGTGCTTTGATGAGCAATGCCCATATGGCATTTATTCAGTTTTATGTGCTTGAGTACATATTTGTTTTCATGATGGGTGCATATAATATTTAGATGAATTATATGAGGCTCTAGTACATATGGTGCGTTGAGGAGCATGCCCATATGGCATATAGATAGATTTGTTGTGTTTGAGTATTTTTTGTATCTAGTTTTGAGTGAAAATAGCATTAAGATGAATTTGTGACGCTCTAGTACAAATGGTGCCCTGATGGACAGTGCTTAGGATACTTATGTCAATTCTGTTGTGGTTAATAAAATATAATATTAAGAATCAGTGCACACGGCACTTAAATGAATTTAAGGGTATAGAATATGTATGGTATAAAAGAGAAGTGCAGATGGTATAAATATGTTCAACATGTTCTTATGGCACTTTTTTGATATGGTAGTTTTATAGTAGTTTTATATCATGCATTCAATATATTTTGTGTTCTTCTTTCCAGCAACCGTTTTATCAGAAATGCCACCCAAAGAACCAAAAAGAAGTAATCGTAAACGGAAAAGCACACAGAGGCTTGGAGAAGTAATGGAAAACCTAGGCAGTTCAGATGTGGGACTGGGTGTATCTATTGACAATTCTGCACCAAGCTCTTCAAATCCAAATATTGATTCCGGCCAGGTGTCAGCTGATAATCCAAATGTACAGTCCAATTCAACTGATCCAAATACGTATAATGATGACCAAATTATGAGAATATTGACGGTCGCAACTCCAATTATCACCCAAACGGTAGTTACCATACTCAAAAGCACTGGTGTTATTCAAGGCAGGGAGGTAAACTCTCAAGATCCAATTTTGATACCAACACACCAAAGTGTTAATTCCATTTGTCCACCAAGGCAAGATGATACCACTACACGTAATACAACAGAGATGACGACACCATCCCAGTCTCACTCAACAAATATTGATAATCAATCAACCGAGAGCAGTCATCCGTCCTGCTCAAATGTTATTAGCAGAAGCGGCCAACAGTGTTTCATGCCAACTGAAGAAACTCCGAGTCAACAGGTGGTGAACCACCTTCTACAGGGCAATCCAAACACAGGTACATTTTCAAACGAGTTAGGAGGCCAGGGTTTATCACGCCCACTAGCTTTGGGTGTGGAACCAAAACTGAAAGCTGATATTTGGTCTAACAAATTTATTAATCTGGAGGATTTATTGAAATCAAAATCCAGAGTTGTTAAGTATGTTCCAGTAGAGAAGGATGATTGTTTAACATTTGTTAAAAATAGTAGTAGTAAGGCAAAAATTGAGTCAATGGCACAGTGGCATGAAGCTTTTCGCATTTATGGGGCAATTTATTTTGAAAAATACCCTACTGAATCCCCGAAGCTGATGAAATATGCGGCTATCATTGCAAACTTGGCAGAAAAAGCTGGAATTGAGGCTGCATTCTTTTACGATCAAGCATATAGGCAGTGGAGGGAAGTAGACCCTTTACACTTACCATGGGATGGAGTAAATGGGGAATTATTGAATGAGGCGTTAGCTATGGGTCTTATTGGGAAAACCAATGCCATGAAACAGCCCTTTCTTACACAAAGCCTCACGGCTCCAGCCCCTAAACAGAAAAGGTTTTGTTATGCTTTCAACAATGAATCAGGCTGCACGGCAAGAATTTGTAGATACGAGCACACCTGCCAGGTTTGTGGTGGAGACCACAGCAGGAGGGATTGCCAACAATCCAAACACGAAATGGCCGATTCTAACTTCACCAATAGAAGAGGGGGCCCTGATTCAGAAAAACAGTCCAGTAAACAGAAACCTAAAACCAGGTGATTTTCAAATATCTACTCCTATTCAGATTGACCAATTGTGCAAGTACCTTAAAGGGTATGACACAAGTATAGTTGAATTTTTATTAGAGGGGTTCAAAAATGGGTTTAAAATTCCTTTTGAAGGCACTGAAAAGTATCAATTCAGTAGAAATTTGAAGTCAACTCTGGAAAATTGTTTAGTTTTAAAGAAAAAAATTACAGAAGAGATTAAGGTCGGTCGGGTGGCTGGGCCTTTTAAGGAACCTCCTTTTGAAAACTTTAGAATCTCTCCTTTAGGTCTGGTTCCTAAATCAAAACCAGGGGAATTTAGAGTTATACATGATTTGTCTCACCCTTGGGGGTCCTCTGTTAATGACGGAATTTCCAAGGAGAATTCAGCGGTACAGTATCAATCGGTGGATGATGCTTGCCAGTTGATGCTTAAATACGGAAAAAACTGTATCATGTCTAAAATCGACGTAGTCCAAGCTTACCGCTTGGTGCCAATGCATTTTTCCTGTTACCATTTGTTGGGTTTTGCGTTAGAGGAGGAGTTATATTTTGACAAAAATTTAGCTACGGGTTTAAGCTATTCGTGCAATTTATTTGAGCGATTTAGTTCAGCTATACATTGGATTGCTGAGACAAAACTTGCTATTCACAGCTGTGTTCACCTGTTAGATGACTTTTTATTTATATCCCCTCCTCCAATAGAAATTGGACAATTTAACCTTCAAAAGTTTTTAGACTTTGCAGCGGAAATAGGTCTTCCGATTAAATCTGAAAAGACTGTGCTTCCAACAACGAAATTAATTTTCCTTGACCTAGAACTAGATTCAGAGAAAATGGAAATTAGGCTCCCATTAGATAAGCTCGAAAAAGTACGAAATCTTCTTGGCTATTTCAGTAATAAGAAAAAGGCAACCCTTTTAGAACTTCAGTCGTTAATTGGGTTACTTAACTTTGCTTGTTATGTTGTCCCCCCAGGAAGATCGTTTTTGAGGCGTTTAATAAATTTAACAAAAGGCATCAGGCGCCCGCATTTTAAGATACGTTTAAATAAAGAAGCAAAGTCAGATTTAAAAGCGTGGGCTTTATTCATTGATCATTTTAATGGTAAAGGTTTGATTGTACAACACAAGTTTGAAACGTCTCAGTCTTTACACATGTATACAGATGCTAGTAATTTAGGTTTTGGGGGTTTCCTAGGAACTCATTGGTTCTATCATGGCTGGACAGATTCTTGGCTGAAATTACATATTTCGATCAGGGAATTTTATCCAATCGTACTTGCTGTTGAGTAATGGTCTCAGATGTTGAGAAATAAACATGTCCAATTTCATTGTGACAATATAGCTGTTGTACATTGTATCAACAAACAGACAGCTAAGGACGTTCATTTAATGGCCTTAGTTCGTAGATTAGTTGTGCAGGCTCTTAAATACAATATTTTTTTTGAAGCAAAGCACATTCCTGGTTTGAAAAACATTTTAGCAGACAAACTCTCTCGTTTTCAGATATCAGATTTCAAACGTTTGGCACCAGAGATGGATCAAACACCAACAGATGTTTCACACCTAATGAGGGATCTTTAAGAATGATTGCTACAGAAGTTCTAGAAGGTTCTTTAACTAACAATTCATTTCAAAATTATAAAAGGTCAATCAACTATTATAAAGATTTCTTAGCTTTATATTTTCCAGCAAGTTCAGTATTGCCTATTTCGTTGGAATACCTTGTGTTATTTGTAGCATACTGTATGCACAGAGAGTTATCCTTCAATACTGTTTCATCATATGTTTCTATGTTGAATTACGTACAGAAAATGGCTGGGTTTCCTGATTTATCAAAAAACTTTGTTATTAGAAAATGTTTGGAAGGTTTTCGAAAGAAAAAAGCAAGGCGGATACTCGTTTACCCATAACACCAGCCATATTAAAAAGGTTGGTAGAATCACTAACGCATTTAGGTTTTTCTAAGTTTTTGCAAATTTTGTTGAAAGCAATGTATTTAATGGCTTTCCATGCTTTTTTGAGAGTTGGGGGAACAACCAGCACTTCGTCAAGTCCCAAGAATATTATTAGTTTCACGTCTGTAAACTTTCTACTAACTGGAAAACATCCTTTTGCGGTTTTGTTGGATATGAGTCATTTCAAACACCATACGGGAAAATCTTGTCATAAATTTCAAATTAACTGTAATGTTAAAAATGTAGATTTATGTCCAGTGCATGCGGTATGGGAATATTGCAAGATGAGGGGGATTCAAAATGGTCCTTTATTTTGTTTTATGGATGGTAAACCTATTCCTAGGCAGTATTTTACACGCCAGTTACAACTTTCGTTACAATGGGCTGGATGTGACACCGCCGTGTATAAAGGACATAGCTTTAGGATTGGGGCAGCGAGTTCAGCAGCTATGATGGGCATTTCAAGTGATAACATTCAGGTAATGGGGAGATGGCATTCAGATGCGTACAAAATATATATTCGGATACCAGTTCTTAACATCTAAATCTGTTTTATGTGTTTTGATGTTGTATCATGGGGATATGGACCTCTGATACGACACAAAGCGGTTCTTTTCATGAAATACGTTGAAGGGTTCCTTGTTCTTGCCACTGTGCCATAAACGGGTAATCATGTTTAGATTTAGATTTGGTTTTATTTTTTTTATTTTTTTTTGTTGTTTGTTTAATATTATTCTGGTATGAGTACAAGAGGGAAAGAAATTCTCAATTTTTCTTTTTGTTTAGTTTGTGTTTTGCGTGATTTTTTTCCCCCCTCAAATGTATGATATTGTTTTAATAAGTAGATGTTATTACGTATGAAGTGTATTTTCATTACATGTATAAGAGTGTAATAATTTTGTTGACAGTATAGTTGATACTCATTTTTAATTGTATCTATGTTGGTAACTGTGATTACGAAATGTAATGGGGACATGGGCCTCTTTATTTGTAATCTTTTTTACAGACTTACGGTAATATTTGGTATAGCGTGTATGGTTATTATTTTGTTTATGTTGGTTTTGTATTTTTCTTAAATGAAGTATTTAGGTTTGCACCCATGGTCATGCAATTTTATGTAATTTTTCCAATTTCTCAGAGATTATAAAACTAACAGTAATGAATCATCCCCTTTTGCCTTTGCAGCTGACGATGGGGTGAACTCTGGTCGACCTGTGTCATAAAATTTAAGGAATCTCGTAAATATGTATAAATTTGGCTTTGGTTGTCATGGAGACAGGGGCCTCCTGCAGCTTTTAACTTTCATTTTTTTTTAGTATCTGTTAATGCATTATAATCATAGGATAGTTAGCGTTTAGTTTATAGAATGGTTACTCATAGATAGAAGTAGCTTTATTCAGATTTTTGATTTCTTTTTTGATATGTTTGTTTTTCTTATTTTTGGTAGTTAGGATTTTTTGTTTTTAGAAATTTTTATCACTGGCTTGGATGGGGGATATTGTTACAAGGAAGGCTTTGGGTAACAATATTGTGGCGAATGTAACCCCATCTTTGATGGGATGGGTCAATAAGGTTTTGTCATTATAACCATATATGTTGTTTATAAATATGATTTATTGATTTCATTATACATGTTTTTCATTGTGTTGCATTGCTTCTTCGTCATTTTAATAATAAATGACAGTTTTCAATTCTTAATTATTTGTTTGCTTGTCATTCATTCATCCCATCAAACAGAGCAAGCCTGTGTTGACAAAAATGCTATTTTTTTTATTAAAAATGATTTTTTGGCAAACTAGGCGGTACTATGGAAAGCGGCATAACTCTTTGTCCTTTTTGGGTAGAAACGCAAATACCAAGTTATTCCTTCCCCTGATCATATTATATGATCTCAGAAGGCGCTTCAGCTGCAGTTAGAAGTGGCAGGAAATTTTGGAACTAAAAGTTATACCCACCATCCCTCCCTGGATAGCTAATTCAGATTTTTTCATTATGTTTGAACCAATTTAAATTGAAATATTTTAATTTTGTTTAACAATGGGTATTGTGTATTCATGTTTTATTTGGATAAACTATATATGTTAGTGTTTATTTTCCAATGTAACACCATCTCTGATGGGCGAATGTAACCCCATCTTTGATGGGATGGGTCAATAAGGTTTTGTCATTATAACCATATATGTTGTTTATAAATATGATTTATTGATTTCATTATACATGTTTTTCATTGTGTTGCATTGCTTCTTCGTCATTTTAATAATAAATGACAGTTTTCAATTCTTAATTATTTGTTTGCTTGTCATTCATTCATCCCATCAAACAGAGCAAGCCTGTGTTGACAAAAAGGTAATATATTGCATACACTATCCATATAAAATCATTACAGTGGTGTCAGAAGTCAGCACGAATCCACTGATTTACACTGTTAATCGGTGACATTCATTCGCGCCATATTTACATATTTTTTTTTCCTTTGTTTTCACGAGAAGAAAATCTTTGTTTTTTCTCTCCCGTGATTGTTTTATTTCATGGCGCGCTGATTTATCAGTACTGTTGATATTTACGCGAGTGATATATTCGTTTCATATTTATATTGTGATTATCAGACTTTCCGTGTGATAAAATTCCCACCCCCTGTTTGTAACACATTTATAAAATACACAGATTTGCATACACCTTGAGAATAAGACAAAATAACCTGATAAACAAACTACTAGTAGATAGTTTTTGATCAATTATTTGGTTTATTTCAGGTTTTGTTTATTTATATTAATACAAATCAACACGTTGTTTTTCATTCATTGATATTCTGTTGAGCGTCAGATCTTCTGATGTCAGATATCATTTATATACCTACCGAATTTGACCTACCGAATTGGACTATTTACCGGATTTATAATCACATAAGCAACACGACGGGTGCTGCATGTGGAGCAGGATCTGCTTACCCTTCCGGAGCACCCGAGATCACCCCTAGTTTTTTTGGGGTTCGTGTTGTTTATTCTTTAGTTTTCTATGTTGAGTCATGTGTACTATTGTTTTTCTGTTTTTCTTTTTTCATTTTTAGCCATGGCGTTGTCAGTTTGTTTTAGATTTACGAGTTTGACTGTTCCTTTGGTATCTTTCGTCCCTCTTTTATATGTTTTTCTTTTGTTTTTCATAAATTATTGATACAACTGTGTGCGTCAGATCTTCTAATGTCATAGTTGTTATCAACTAATTTTTTTCCCATTTTGTTTAATTGTCTTGTCGGTTTTACCGTCTGAAAAGGGTTCACTTATTAAAGAATGTGTTGATAATAAACTTGGTACTGTTGAATTGTGTATACATACGTCATTGTTTACAATTTCATACCTGTGTTTAAATAGTTTTTTTTCTGAGTTTATGAATTTGTATATTTGATATTTTAAAAGAAAGTCAAAAATAAACATATTTGATTGTGTCACTTATATGTTTATTTACATGTATGCATATGTGTAAGTTTTTAATATTTAGGTCCCTTGACTTATATGATGATATAAACAGGGTTATTATAATTATTTTATTTCTGAAGCAGCTTTGCGCGTCAGATCCTCTGATGTCATAGGTGTTTTCAGATTGTTTTGATTTTTATATACTTGTGTTTTCATTAGCAAATCAAAATAAAATCAGTAAAGCATTTTTTTTCTAAAATTGTGATTGTGTGTACATGTGTTTGTGATTTTTTTTTAAATCTTGTTTTGTATATAGTGTAATTCCTTGTAATTTTTGTTTTTGTAAAGCTTTTATTGAAATCTTAATTAGTAAATTAAAACCCAACTCAAAATATGAGTAATTTCTTTATTTTTGACGGAACAGCGCCGCTCGCATGGTCCCTGCTGAAAGCCGATATTGAGTCTACAGCTTTTTGGAAAGGATGGAATAGTGAACAAAAGCTACAAATATTGGTATCGAGAATTACTGGAAAAGCACTGGAGTTCTTTTGGGAAAGGTTAAATACAGTACAAGCAGACTACGAAACATTGTGCGAACTCTTTAACGACCGATTTGACACAGTGGGCTATCCATTACTCATTTTGAAACATCTAGAGAATATCTTCCCTTATACAGATGAGTTATTGAACAAATTTTCAGACAGGATTGAAGAGTTAGAAGAAGAGGCATTTCAAAATGAATTAGAAAATGCAAAAGAACATCTGGTCATAAAGTACCTCACTAATGCTTGTGGTGATGAGGAAGTGAAAGGAAAGAGTTAGTGAAAGCAGTCGCCGAAGGTTCTGTTTATGTAGCAAAACGTTATCTTTGTGTACTGGCAAAATGTAATAGATATTTAAAGGTCAATAGCTTATGGGAACCTGAAATGAAAAACAAAAGAGATGTTACCAATTTACAGATTGAACAGACTGACGATCAGGAACCAATTGTAAGAAACCAGGGAAAAGAGAAGATTGTTTATTTAGAAGAGAAAGTCGACATAGTACATGAACATAACGATGAACCAGAATATCATAACCTCTCTAAACATCTAAGTGAAGAGAAAAATTATGCTATGGAAACAAGGGAGAGTCCAAAGAAAGAAGAAGATTATTTATCGGAAACAGATAAAAAAGAGCAAACACTACCTACAACTTCCACATGTTTAAATAAACTGAAAATTGATGATGGATTAAAGATAAACGAAAGAAAAGTAAATTTCACAGAACAGACAGAGTCCCCAAGGTTAATTACACGACAAAAACTCCATTATTTGGTTCAGTCAATTGTCGATGAAAATAAAAAAATGAATAGAAAGATATTATCAAACAGACGGAAACGAATACCAGAGGAAGACAACAACCTTACTGCAGAAGCTTTTATTCAAAAGTACGACGAGGCCAAACAAACTCAGACCAAATAAGAACCAGGAGAAAACAAGGACACTAAAATTGAGGAAGAAAGAACTTTGTCATCGAAATATGAAATAAAAAGAGCTTCATGTCAGAGTCGGTTAAATCACCATGAGTTAAAACTGCTCAGTGACATTATTGACCGAGTAGCTCCAACTTTTATTTATCGTTCAGATAAGTGGCTTACTTGTGAACTGAAAAGTAGGAAATATCGTTATTGGACAACACCACAAATGGTTGATGAAAGAAATACAGGAGAAACTGATAGTGAAAGGAAACGACAGATTGCTGTTCAAGGAAGTCAACAATATTTCCACGGCACCATGTGTTACCATCCCAAAGAACAGACTTTAAAGACAGAAAATTTCACCCAAACTGACAAAGAAATATTCAGGATAGATGTAAGCCATGAAAGAAAGGAGACAACAAGTCAGAGTACGCAAACAAAAGGATGATTTACAAATGGTTAATGGCAAAGACAACACAATGGACATATGATTTCACACATACGGAAATTGAACAACAAAAAAACCATTGCAAAATGTGAACATCAAATTGACATACATGTAGGAGAAAAGAAAATAGGAAACACCAGGGAAGAAATAAAGCATAACAATCTCACCAATGGTAAACGGGAAACAGAGACTAAAAAGAAATTATACAAAGTGACTCGATCATCCAAGACAAAGAAAAACAATGTTGTTCAGAAGATAAAATTAGAAAAACGGAAGTTGATCTACCTAAGAGGAAATAAAGAGACACACTCAAGGAACACAATTCCAACTACTTCGAGAACACTTATAAGAAAAAAAGAACGAATTGATATGCCAGCTCTACAGAAAACCAGGAGTAGGTTTAGAAAGGGATTTCAAATACCAACAACAAAGCAAATGAATAAAAGAAAACATTGTATTACAGTTGGAAAATTAGTAAGAAAACACTCACAGCACTGACATCAACCATTAATGTTTGGTAACAGACATAGTTTAGCGGTTCTACAGCATTTGAGAAAGACAAGTGGTCCTTATTTGCTACCTGACTGTTTGTATTTTCTAAAGTTCTTCTTAGATTTTATTGTAAATATATGTGTAGTTTATATTTTGTATTATCTATATTGATGTATATTTTATAATGCATATTTCATGTAAAAAATGTAAGCATGTATTTGTGTTGCTTCATAATTTTGTTTGTCATTTGCTTGCTTTTCAGATATCTTTTATTTTTTAAACGAATATTTGTTGAGAGTGAATATTAATAAGGAAAGTACAAAAAAAAAAACCAAAAAAACCAAACGTAATAAACAAGATTCCTGTTTAAAAGTCACGATAATTTCAGCTTTTGCTTCGATTATGCCAGTATAACAATTGTATAACAGAAGTATAATATTAGATTGTTGATCATTTTGAAAGATGAGGGAAGAAGTGGAAAGGATATATATTTGATATTTTACATTGAAGTTTATCCAGACATACATCAATGACCATCACACAGTTAATCCGAATTTGTAGGATTCGTTCTGTGAAACAGCAAATGGTTGGCATACATATCCAAAGCCCTGATATTATTTGAATCATTCATCTTTACAGTATATGACTATGCGTTATCCTCAGTAGATGAATTAAATACAGTCCTTGTTTGGCGATTTCAAGATGTCGTACTGAAAGCTGTGTCATCAATATTTTGTACAATACTTTTAAAAATAAGCCTTTGATGATAAATGGTGTGTATATATATATACATACACTATCTCTCTCTCTCTATATATATATATATAAGTACGTCTGAGTCAGTGACAACCCTACAACAGATGTATCCATCGGATCGCCATCAATGATGGTGATACATGGCTGTGTACATAATGTATATACAACTCGTCTAAACATCAACCCAACAATGTTAGATCTGTAAATTTGCTTTCGCAAATTTTTGGTTCTTCCCTCGCCGGGATTCGAACCCATGCTACTGTGATATCGTGACACCAAATCGCCTGCACTGCAGCCGTCCCGCTACATTATGTACACAGCCATGTATCACCATCATTGATGGCGATCCGATGGATACATCTGTTGTAGGGTTGTCACTGACTCAGACGTACTTATGAATATAATTATTTTCTGTGACTGTATCTTACATTTATTTGTAGGATCCTTTACTATAGATAATTTAGCTGATCTGTAACAATAACATCTTCATGCCTTATATATCATGTACTGTAGTACGCCGCTAGATTAAAACTGACGTGGAAAGGTAACATATGCCCACCGAAAGCTCTTTTTTTGAGAGCCCAGGTGGTCGTGTGGTCTAGCGTGACGGCTGCAGTGCAGGCGATTTGGTGTCACGATATCACAGTAGCATGGGTTCGAATCCCGGCGAGGGAAGAACCAAAAACTTGCGAAAGCAAATTTACAGATCTAACATTGTTGGGTTGATGTTTAGACGAGTTGTATATATATATATATATATATAGAGAGAGAGAGATTCTTTTGTATATTCGTGTACAGATGGGAAAGGTTAGCTGCGTTTCATAAAATTCAGGATTATATATAGCGTTTTACTGCATGACATTGGAGAAAATATTTACATGTATCTACTACAACTTTACTGATTAACGTAAATTTCAATTAAAGGATGTATTTATTCGCAGTTAAACTATAAACAGTTCATACAAATTAGTGCTGGTATATAAAAGAAAGTGACATGATATCATTCTACAGAACGGGTTCATTTCTATGAAAGAGGGGGGAATGTTATGAATATGGAATACCACCAGTTTACTCGGAACTACATATACTTGAGTTTACTATTACATATGTACATTCGAGAGACTACTACGTCATATTATGGAATTCCGGGTTTCCCCATGATATATTGGACAGTCATATTATAGTTGTTATCCAGATCGGACGTACCCAGTTGACGAGCGGCCTAAAAGATAACCGTTGACTCAAGCCTAGGATTGTGATATTATAGGTAAAATATTGCATACACTATACCTATAAAATCATTACAGTTGTTTTATAAGAATACAAATAGACTTATAATTAATTTAAAATACGTTATTCAAATAAGTTCTGTAAACTCCACCCACAGTATAAGATAGAAATAGAAGAAGAATTAAGGAGGCTCGCGGGTATAAGATTTTCTGAAAAAAATTAAACTTTACTTTTCATTAAAAAATTTATTACTTACATTTAGTAGTTGTTACTTCATCTAAGGTTACAAAAATCATTCAAAAAATATATTCGCGTTGGCCAAAGGTGACTTTCGAAATGTAGATATCATTAAAAAAACTCCAAATTATCTCCCTTTGGTGCAAAAATGCCATTTTTTGGCATTAAAATTGAAATTTCTTTTTTTAACTCATCGGTGACCTATATTTTCTATGGTTGTTTTCGAATGTAAATAGACTAAATAATTGTAAAATTTAAGCAAGTTCTGAAATTAGGTTCTTTTTTTATTTCGATATTACCGATTTTTCTACTATTAGTTCAACAAACAAAAAAGAACATTAACAAAAATGTATGCTTCTTGTGATAGCAAATTGTGAGCGTAAATAAACGGGAATAATTCCTTGAACTTATTTCAGATAGATTGGATAACCGTTACCATTGTTTGAGTTAAGATTATTTAAAGCAGACTAAGGTACCAATAATTATTGTTAATTTAAACAACGAATTTAAAAAAAAAAAGATATTAAGTTAATTTGGCTGTGAACTACGCAATTAGGGTCCTAACATTTTATGTATTAACCTGTTGATAATCTTTATTGCTAATGCGTACACACATGTTACCAATTAGAAATAGAAATTATAATTAGCAACCTCATCAAGTTATCAATAACTCAAAAAAATTTAAAAAACACAATTGGTGACAGAAGTACATTTATGTCTTTTCTCATAAAATTGTTGTGAAAAGTAAAACCACAAAAAAACTGAACTCCTAAGAAATTCCAAACGGAAAGTCACTTATCAAATGGCAAAGTCAAATGATTAAAACACATCAAACGAATGGACTATTACAGACTAGGGGAATAGCTCTGATAGCATGGATGGAGGCGATTATATACGGACACATAAAACAACATCAGCTCCCATTTCTACATTTTAATCAGACAAAAAATGACGCCACATACATAAATACACGATACAGGCAAAAGGGGAACAACTCTCTCTTACACAAAGAAACATACTTTGACCATACAGACTGATATATAACATCCCGCCCCCAAAACATAAATTTACTAAATTTTTACAATGGTCAATATGTTTATGTGTTATAAAAAATACAATGTATAATAATTTCCAAAATTGAAAGTTTATATAAATAAAGTTAAACTCTCGACATTCTAGTAACCATTTTAAAACAAACGTATCAACACTCACTGCAAACCCGAAAGTCTGACATCTCGGACTCCTCCCTCGGATGACCTTATGCACGCATTACTTTCACACAAACAATTACAGTAATACACACATATCAATGGCATTTCCTTCTAGACAAACATATATCATAATAAATAGCTGAATACACATTCAATATCATAATTTTAATATCATCAGAGACCTTAAACTCTTAAATTTAAAAATGTTTTATTTATGATGATTATTTCACCGCTAAATAATAAACACGTTCACATAAGCTTAAATTCGAAGTAAACAAATAACGTAGATCAAAATTAACATGAAAAGTATCTGGATTCATAAAATCAACATAGTTAAAAATAAAATGTTCTCGCACAGAATAAATTCATCAGGGTTTCTTTAAAAAAGGTCTTCTTGGAACTCTTCAAAACCATGGCGATACAGTTATCACCACATTACGGTAAATATAACAGTTAATAAAGGTTATGGCGGAATGGACACAACAGCAATACAGTCAACATTACGCAATACACATCACACGTGCAGTTCGACGGATAAATCTGGGTCAACATCAATAAACAGTAAAAATGTATTTTTTGATGCAATCGGAACTTTAGAATGCATGGCGATACAGTTATTACCGATACAAATTTGATAATGTCAAATGAAATTAGCATACATATATAAACAGGATTCAAATGTTACGTATATTAAATAAAGTATGATGCAATGAGACAAATCTCACGTGCTCTCAGGTTAAAAACGGAATACATGTAGACATTCATAACAAATCACAAAGACAGTACGTACACGAGACGAGACATGGTCTGTTCTTCCTTCCAAAAAAATCAATTTAAATGTTGGTATTAATAAACGTCCAGATATATTTTTTTTAAAACAATTCAAAGTGTTCAGCATCATGACGGTATGGCAGGATCCATCAGGAACAGTCGGTCAATTTCACAAGTAAAAATATCCAAAATCCATTGAAAATAAAAATCAAAAATATGTATAAATTATTATTCACGATCGTTTAGGTCACTCCACCATAATACAGACTAGGGAAATAGCTCTGGTAGCATAGATAGAGGCGATTATATACGGACACCTAAAACAACATCAGCTCCCATTTCTACATTTTAATCAGACAAAAAATGACGCCACACACACAAATACACGATACAGGCAAAAGGGGAATAACTCTCTCTTACACTCAGAAACATACTCCGACCATACATACTGATGTATAACAGGACAACACCTGGCATAGTTCTGACTTGGTACAGACATTTTCAAATGTAGAAAGCGCTAAATCTCTCATGTATACTAGTATGACAGTCGCATCAAATAGTCAAATTTGAATATGGTTACAGCAGTCTTACTATGTTATAATGTCAAAACAAACACACATCTATCAAATTAAAAAAACAACATTCATTGATTCGTGTTTGGCGTCAGAAAGGTTTAACGTCACACAGGAAAATAAATTATATTGAAATTCAACATTAAAAATAAATCCCTGCAAATTGCAGTATAATGTTAACTTCGCTGATTTCTTTTCATTTTCAAACCATCTTGTTGAATGTAATGCAAGGTCTAATAAATTATGACTACAATTAAGACCAGAACGATACAATTCAAAATTTTATTGTATTAGAAACAGCAACAGTTTTTCTCCTCATTATCGTCGTATTCTTCTTTCTTCTCATTATCGAAACATTTGATCATATACTTGATGACACCCTCTTTTGGCAGTTCTGGCTTAAGCTGTGATTGGATAATCGTTGGCAGAGCACTTGTTACTAATGCTGTCATGTTTTGAAGTACATCGCTAATAGCCAATGAATAGTTTGTCAAAAAGATTAATGCAGCTGCATACGTCAAAATTACTATTACGGCTTTGAAAAACATTTGTCCAACTTCGACATAAAAAGGACGAATCTTTTTTTGTACAAACCTTGCAACGTCTTTTTTAAGGTATACGACATAATTATCGTTTAATGTGTGTTTCTTGAAATGTTCTGAGCATACTTTCAATGTTTCGTCAAATATGTCCTTATAAAATTTTAAGGTATCTTTGAACATCTGAATTCAAAAACGATACCCATGAAAACAAACATAAGGTACGTCGATGTTTGTTTTGGTGACGTCACAAGTGCCAAACACATAAAATATATAACATAAACAAACAGATAAATTGAATATGAAACAATCACTGACGAAATGTATAAGAAGGGGACCATCATTAATGAATACGTTACTTTAAATAAAACATTTGTTTTGACAAATCTGATTATAGTTTTATATTTCCTTTCATTATTCTTCTTATAATTATCTTTCATATCTCCATCCGTCTTATCTCCATCCTTCTCATACCATATATACCTACACCAGCCATTCAAAATAACAAAATAAAACGGAAAAAGAGGAAAAGGTAAAAACATTAGCAACACTGCCCGTTTTCCAATTGTGATAAGAATTGACCATGGCTTTTGATCGATTAGTTTAGTTTGCTTTGGACCTCCCTTGCATTTTGTGCTAAAGTAACACCAAAGGTTGAAACAAAATTTAGGTTTTAATTTTCCGTTTTTTTCCAGGATTTCCCGCGGTAACGATTCATCGTTTTTTTTATTTTCTCTCTTATTTGTCCAGAAATTTCAGTTAAACCACAAATAGATGCCAGTTTTTAAAACACGTTCAAATTTGTTATAACCTTGAAGGTTACAACCCTGAGGAGCAATCTTACTAATAATTCCCGTAATACAATGGCATGTTCCGTTTTCAATTACATCTTTTTCAAAGTTTTTGGGAAGAATCAAAAGCAATATACCAAAAACATGATACATTAAAAGTGCTCCTAGAGGTCCACCCACTAGACTTAAAAACGTCACATCTAACGGATCGCCTAGCATGGATGTGAAGCCAAACAACATTCCATCCTCAACAACATCTTGGATGTGTGTTTTCCATTCATATGCTGATGCATATATACAAAGTTCGATATAGATGACTGTCGGTAAAAATAATACGAAAACAATTCGAAACGCACGGTTCAGCAATTCAGATTTCTTGGAAGGATTCTCGGAAAAAAACACATTACCAAACATAGAAACATAGTCTTTTTTGAGATTTATTTTATCGACCTTATGAGCAGCTTTATCAATAGGGTCGTCCGTTTGAACAGTTTGATGTTTCGAGCCGTCCGTTTGATCAGTTTTAGGTTCCAGGTCTCCCGTTTGACCAACTGTATAGTTGGGATTGTCTGTTTGAACAGAGGTATACCAATGTCGTGGATGAAAAACAGTAAACAAATTACCAATTCGAACAAACAAAAGAGGAATATAACAAAAAATAAGGACTGAAATTATATAAGGGACAATTCTGTAGCCTTCCATTTCTTTAAGTTTGTCATCACAACAAACAGTTCCATTGAAATAATTACAACATCGGTATCCGAATTCCTGAAAGGGTACTCCAAAGTATTTTTTTAGAATATACCAAGGACTCTCAATAAACCACGTAAATCTGGTCAGAAAACACAAGTCTATGTTTGCGTAATCTTGGTCATTATCCGTAACGTTTGCTCTACGGATATCTTTAGTTAAGTATTCAACAACTTGGCTTGTTAATTCTGTGTTACTTCTTTGAATTGTGCAATTGTTGTCACCATTTTCAACTATATCAATATCTATCTTTTGGTCGGGCTTATCGTCAAGCAAACCAAATGATAGAACTTTAAAGTCGGACCTCCAGGATACATAATAAAATGGACCAGACGGATCAATATAGGAAATTAGCCAATCTTTTGGAGCAGGAGCTGTCTTATCAGTGACGTTCCCGACTATTGCTATTGATATCCGAGCGTGCTGTACATATCCGTCTTGCCATATTGTTTTCTGTTTCAAAAAAGTTGTTAAACTTTCAGTGTCAGCTATTTTAATAGAACAGCTGTTCGCATCTTTTCCACTTGGTAAATAATCTGCCGGACAGGTATTACTATAACCAATGGAACGTACTTGTACTGGTTTAGGTAATACAGCATACGTTATCATAATCAAAGGGATAAATTTTGCTCCAGTCATTTTTGCTTTGCCCTGAAAATAAAGAAACGAAAACTGTTATAATTTATTTCCGTGATACAAAGATTACAATTGTCAACGACAGACACGTGTATTGTCTTTAAAACACTCACTAATAAAAACAAAACATAAAAAACCCAACAAATCCCGAATTTGAAGAGCATCGTGGACCAGGACGTTTTTGTCAAATAAAACTTAGATAATCTATTCTTACAGGACATACATAGGTAGTATTTCGTAAATGTCAATAGTTTATTAACATTAAATTCATATATAGCCTGGACAATATCAATGATAATGTTGTCAATACAACTAAGCATGATTTTATATTATAAAAGGAGATAGAGGCAGACATCAACGGGAAATCTACACAAAATATAAAAAAAGAAGATGTGGTATGATTGCCAATGAGACAACTATCCACAAAAGATCAAAATGAAGGTCTTTGTCGGCATAAAACTGTCTACATGTATATGATTTTATATGTGAAGCTGTATAAAGACACACATCTAACATACAATTTCATTGAATCTGATTGATTTTAAGTAATTTGAGAAAAGTGTCCACAGATTTTCGACCAACAAACATATTGCTGAAGCTCCAGATTATTAGGTTGTGGTGTTGATTTACAGTCTATCCAAACCAAACGACCATTTAATGGCGATTGTCATGATCTAACAATCTACATCATATCATAGTATATTGGCGTTATTCGAAAATATTTAAAAAAAAAACCTGTAAAATAAAAATAAAACAAAAACGGATACTTAATTCACAAGCAATTTAACAAAAAGGTCTTATTTTACTAGAAGCTAAGGTGATCTGAATTGTCTACGGACTAAAGTGTAACCTTTTCTGATTACTAGTATGTTTGTGAGATGAAAGGACTAGCCATCCTCATTTTACAACACCCACATAGCAAAAAGAAAAACCTACATGATTCCCCAATTTGGAACTGCGACATAACAGGGTTTGAATGACTAACTTTAGAGTATTCTATGGAGTCGTCATTTAGCTCGGTGAATTGGAGGAACATTTTCTACTCTACGTATACATCACCAACTCTCCATGATGCCATGAACAGTTTTTAAGTATTAATCACAAAGCTTTATTCATTACTGGTTTAAAAATTTCCCTGTACAACTTATGTTTGTGACTCTCTTTTAAATCAACACAAACATACAGCTATCATTACGGATATTGCAAGTCACTGACTTTTCCCTTAAGTTTATAAACCGTCATCTGGAAGGTTGAAATCAACATATTAAGAAGCAAGGGGTGTGAACTTATTAGAAACTATGGTAGTGATATGACCAACAATGTTTTTAACAACATGTACTCTAGTATTAAAAAATAGTTTATTCTGAAATTTCATCTTAACTGATAGATAGAATGCATAATTCTGTTGAAAGTAAGTAATATTCTCTCAAATAATAAAACAAAGCACAATTTTCTATTAAACGCAAGCACTGCACTGCGTTATGCCAACATTTATTTTTGATGGGTTAATCTTTTACGGTCATGATTTCAATTCCTAGAAAACGATATTATAATTATGACTAATCAGACAATAAGAGAATGTAAATCAAAGTCCGGGAAGCGATGGGATCGTTATCTGGCGAAATTGTATAATAACCATCCTTTAAGAGAGATAACCAAATATCTTTTAACGGTAAGCTTACTACATGTATTAATTATTATCATTATGCAGATAACATAATCTTTTACTGTCTATTCGAAGGGTACATTTCTTTCACTACTGTACACAATTGAGAATAGTACATTTTAACAGGTAATCTGTAAAGGATTCATCAATCGGACCAAAAGCAAAAAAAATCCAACAACGAAAAAACAGCACAAGGCCTTTTTTAGGGGAGGGGGGTTTATTTGTTTAGTAAACACCAAGCTTATTCCATCTATAGTTGGATAGTGATAAATCTACAAAATATTAATACCGTATAGATGACAAATTAACATACGAAAAGTACAATTTCAGCGTAAATCATATAGAGGAAGGTCGTTGCTACGCAATGAATACGGTTGCTAGGGAGTTTCTAAACATTTAAAGCTAACAAAATGTAAGTTATTTACAATTGTCATGTAATAACCTAACAATAGACCTAGCAATCCTAGCTTTGGTTGACACATTAGGTGGTACATAAACCTTGAAGAGATATTAAAGGCTGTGGTTGCTTAGTATACAGTGCTGTTGCTAAGGGTCATTCTGATGGCTAAGATATGATAAATACTAGTATTTAATAATTCAGATGAATGAGATATATAGTTTGATATTTCTGTATATGTATTGTACAATGATACATTTCTATTCATATAAAAAAGACACACGTTTTAATGAATATGGTTAAAAATAGCGCATAAATAGCAGGATTTAAATTGGTTGCTAGGCAACCAACAAATGATAATTACAAAAAAAAATTGTCATTTTTTTAAGCTCCTATATATTGTCTATTAAAATTATAGAAGTCAATTCATTTGGAGAGGGGGCCAAAAATGGCCCTTATTGTACCTTGTCCTTTGGGTTTTCAGCAAAGCCTTACTCGGAACCGGGCTTCAGCTGTCCCATGAACAATAAAATATACTAGTTCTTAGAAAAAAAGTCACACTAAAATATAAAACATGGGACAGAGGTTGATGCATTAGGACATGGCGCCAATGACAGCCCCAGTCCTCAATTCAATTTATCAAACGATTATGACATCATTATATGAAAATAACATGCAATCCCTCCAGTTAAGTGTTAACTATCGTACAACATAAAAGATACGAAAAGAACATTACCTGTATAATACCAACAACTGGTTATATAGAATGAACTAATACCATATAAGTGAATCAATATTAGTTCCCCACAAATTCCATATTTAATGACTTGGCAACAGTATCGTAGCTACAGTGTAACCTGTCTTATCTGACACCTGAGTATTTCAACATCCTGCTTTAACCGACACATCTTCATGTTCCCAAAATATGTCTATCATTGCAGAAAAAAAACCCGAGAATTCTGACACCCTGCTTAATTCGACATTTTTTTCTGATCCGCTAATGTGTCGGATAACACAGGTTACACTATATATCCCTTCCGAATAAGTCTGTTTAAAGGTTCGGTTAAATTTGAGGGGACAGACGAAAGTATGAATATTTTTCGCTAATTTTTTTTTCTTGGCTAACGTATCGGGAACCATCTCATCTGCATTTACAGGAAGTAGTCACACGCATCCTGTCGTTATCTTTACAAACAACGACTTCATTTTCTCTCTTCTTGCTATCTACAAAAATACTTTCTGAATTGAAGGTTATCTAAAAGAAGGTCAAAAGATACCAGAGTGACAGCCAACTTTATAGATCGAAAATAAACTGACAACGCCATGGCTAAAAAAGAAAAAGACAAACAGGTAAATAACAGTACAACAGACACACCATAGAAAACTAGAGACTAAGTAACACGACCACACCAAAATCTGGGGGCTGCGAAGGGTAAGCAGATCCTGCTGCACATGTTGCTGCCGTTGTGTTGCTCATGGCTTTTGTTATAGAAAACCCAGTAAATAGTCTAATTAGGTATGTCACATTCGTGAAAGGTGAACGGAATGCTAGTAACGACATAAGGAACATATCCGATATTATCTGTGAAACGGATATTCCATCATGAAATCATGAAAGGAAATACAAGCTCTGGAATATCGCATCAATTGGGTGACATATACTCCATATGCTGGTGCTACTTGTATGTTGCTACATTTGTACATAGAAATTGAAAGTTCACAATTGGAAAGCTGATATAACCTTTGTTATGTAAAGTTTTGTTTTCAACCGACCCTCACTGTCAATTTCTAGCTGTAAGTCAAGATTTGAACAAAATGTATTTGATGTATTCTTTATCTCTAGATCGATGGAAAAAAATATAAAATTTACAATAATCTGAACTCAGAGGAAAATCAAATCGGATAGTTCATAATCACATAGCAAAATCAAATGACAAAACACATAAAAAACGAATGGACAGGACAGATACTGTCATATTCCTGACTTGGTACAGGCATTTTCAAATATAGATAATGGTGGATTCAACCTGGTTTTATGACGATAAACATCTCTCTTTGATGAAAGTCTCATCAAATTCCGTTATATTTACAATGATGCGTAAACTAAACAGGATAGATGCGTTCAACATAGTCACTTAATTGTGAATTATTTAGTGAGGGAACATCATCTAAATACCGGAAAGTCAATGTAAAAGATATAGCGTATTTCTTATGTTTCTTCCTAAGAAGTTCCTGAATGAAATCAGCATCATAATAATAAAGGAACAAGTCAGCAATAAATGGCACAATTGGGTCTCATGGGAATGCCAATAGTTTGTTGAAAAAACGTCCACCAACCATCACAAATATTTTTCAACGAAGAAATCAAGCATCTTGATAACGTCAGTTTCAGAGAATGTTTTGTTTAAATCAAAATAATTCTTTCTGAAGTAAGATTTATTCTTCTATAAGATGAGATACTGTGTCTACCCTTGTATATATATATTACATAATGTGTTATATATAGAGAAAGTTTCTGTCAATCATTATGGTTTATTATCCCAATGCTACCTACAGAATCAGACTATTTACCGCGTTTGTAATAACACGAGCAACACGACGGGTGACACATGTGGAGCAGGATCTGCTTACCTATTTCTGAGCACCTGAGATAACCCCTAGTTTTTAGTATGGTTCGTGTTGCTTATGCTTTAGTTTTCCATGTTTGGTCGTGCGTACTGTTGTTTGTTTTTTGTCTTTTTCGTTTAAAGGCCATTGCGTTGTAAGTTTGTTTCCGATTTATGAGTTTGACTGTCCCTCTGGTATCTTCCGTCCCTCTTTTGTATCTACGTTGGTCATTCTTTTTTATGAGACAAAGCAATACCAACTCTTTGAATTTCTTCTTTAGTTTGAAATGAGGATTACTTGTGTAAAGTATAAAAAAGTCAAATGTTTTAATACTATTGCAACATGAAAGAGTCCTAGAGTGTTGTACTCTAAAAGATATTTGTCGTGAGAATAAATGTTGAGTTCCCAAGTGAATTGTCAATACCTAATTTATTTATCAAGCAATTTATGTAATGAGATTTGCACACAAAAACGATGGTATCCGTGGTTTTATCTGCGGGGACAACAGCATTTCCAAAATTTCTAAAAAAAAGAAGTGATGATTAAATTTGAGAATTGAAATGGAAAATGTGTCAAAGAGACAACTACCCGACCATAGAACAGTAGAAGGTCACCAGCAAGTCTTCAATGCAGCGGAAAATTTCCGCACCCGGAGGCGTCCTTCAGCTGGCCCCTAAACAAATATATACTAGTTCAGTGATAGTGAACGCCATACTAAACTCCAAATTTTAATCAAGAAACTAAAATTAAAATAATACAAGACTAACAAAGACCAGAGGTTTCCTGAATTGGGACAGGCGCAAACATGCAGCGGGTTTAAAGATGTTTATGCGATCTCAACCCTCCCCCTATACCTCTAGCTAATGAAGAAAAGTAAACGCAAAACAATACGTACATTAAAATTCAGTTCAAGATAAGTCCGAGTCTAATGTCAGAAGATGTAACCAAAGTAAATAAACAAAATGACAATAATACATAAATTACAACAGACTACTAGCAGTGAACTGACATGCCAGCTCTAGACTTCGATTAAACTGATTGAAAGATTATGTTTCTATCATATGAATATCAGGCAAATCCTTCTCGTTAGGGTTTAGTATCATACTATCATAAAATACATGAGAAGAACATAACCCGTGTCATGTGTCATTCAAACTGTTTATTTATGAAATTTGTTTTTCATGTATACAAATCCTCCTAATACTAAAACTTATAAAGGAGGAGGACCTATAGTAAAGAAGAGAGCCTTATAAAGTTTTAAAAAAATATTGATACGTCAGTGTCAACCATTTTCTAAGCATCTAAATTACTAATCCTTTTACTTTAGTTAACGTGTGTGCTTAAACGGAACTGTTAACACTGCCCTTTAGAATGCTTCAAAAGATTTTAAGAGTTACGTTCGTTTCTCCTTAAACCATATTCTACCCCCTAAAATCGCGTTGATGTTTTATTTATGTTTTGCCTTTCCTTATCCTATCGTAAAATCTTAATAACCGGTTTTTTTTTAATTCAAAGACATATAAATTGTATTCAACATTGTTCAATATTTAAACTAGATATAAGAAGATGTGGTATGTGTGCCAATGTGACAACTCTCCATTTAAGTCACAATTTGGGAAAATAAACCACAGAACTGTGGCTCACACCGGAAGGCAAGATATAAATAGCCACACAAATTACTATAATAATTGTAAAAACCTTCAAAAAGGGAAAAAACGGGAAAAGGCATGAAATAATTGATATTAAAAAACATAAAATGCTAGGCACTTTGTACTTTAAAATTCTGTTAACGAACAAACATTTCGAACATGTTTCTATTAAACGATTCATGAAATACATAAAAAAAAAAAAATATTCAAATGAGCAATTTATACAAAAAAATTAAATTAATATCATGCCTTTCTATATAAAAACATGATAAATGAAAAACAAATTGTTGTAAATTTGTCTAATTCACATTTAATGCATGAATCATTTTACACTAACACTGTCGACAAATTCGTTTTCGCTTCTTTTGGAGTTCGTGCAATTCACTCATTATTTATGTTTTACATAGACATTGTCTCTTCCTGAACTTATTACGGGACGTGCACATTGGTACAGTGCCTTAATTCATACCAAACTATCAAGCCCAGTCAGAGACAAGTTTGCTTGTCAGGTTCCAAAAACCGAGCTTAAAAAATAGATGATACACATTGTGCGAATTTATAAGTTACAAGTTCTAATAAGTCACCAAAACATAAGGCATAGTGAAAGATTATAAACTGAAATATTTGGCGAGAATAAGGAGTTTTGTTATTTTTTTTAATAACCATCGTATGCATATGTTTTCACTGTCTTTAACAACATCAGAAACTTTATATAATTTGACAGGGAAGAATTTATAAAACATATTAACATAAAAGTGGGAGTAATTTGGAAATATTTTATACATTTTTTTAAAAGAAAAAAGCCAAACTAATTAAGTGAAATTTATAAATCAACATGCAGACATTGTTTACGTCCAGGTAATTTACATCCAATCTTTTATAGAATTATTCTTAAAGTCATTTGAAACTTCAATTAAACAAAAAGATTATGAATATGTTTTTAAAAATAAATTATGGCTATTTTTTATAATATATTTTATGTTCATATACTTTTTTCTCCAGAACATTATATGATGTATCCAAATTGAGAAGAAATTTACATATGTTTTAGATTGTTTGCTTCCAGTAAACAATTTGCCGATATTTTTTCCATCCGACCCCTTTTTCGTTGCTCAGCAAAATAGAAAATTATATTTTCCCCGAACAAAAAAGTCATAATAAGAGCAAAGTAACATACACTATGATGACAATGTACAGTTTTTATTATACAATATTTAAATAGAATAGTACTTTACCCTTAGTTTGGATCTCAGTAGGGCAATTGCTGTCATGGATCGTTCAAGAAATTCTTATAACAAATGACTTCTAACTAGTTTACAGGTGTATTATGTAACGATTTGTTATCAGAAAAATAAATAAGACCCGAAACTTAAATTTAAACCTGTCTATTCCTTTCTAAGTAAAACATGTGATATTTCGAATGTCACTTATATAAATACTAATTTTAGATTAACTATCTTGTTTGTCTGCTAAGTCACACAGCATCAAATGACTCAAATTATAATAGCTTGAAAATTATAGGGAAAGATCTGACGATTAGGGAAGAAGTTTTTTTTTACTATCAGGAAAGCGATTAACTAAATTTTTTTTTACTAATTTTCCAAAAAGAAGCATTCAGTTCTTAAATTAAGCTTTTTAATGAAACTTGAACTTCTAAGAAATAGCACGGGAACTTTTTGAAAGACACGAAACTGAAAAGTAAAGACCCTCAACGTCATCGATAAATGATACTAAAGTAGTCATCATGGTATAAAATAAAGAAACTATTTGGATTGAAAAATAATGTCTTTTTTATGGCAAGCATTATTTTATATACAAAAATTATTGTTGAGTAAACAAGATAAATCGCTGCGGGTGTAAGTCAGGTATAAACATGGTACACACTTAAATATTAAGAAATAAAGACGTATTTCTGAACATGGGACCACATTATAAATGTAATTGCACAGCGAAGGCATAGAACTACCAAGGCGATGTATTTTGTCAAAAGAATAGACACTTTAAGTTAAAATTGTCCCTTGGAGTTAAAATAAGAAAATTCTTCAAGATTTTTAAAACTATGTTTGTTAAGCTGACACTACAGCTAGAAATGAATAGTGAGCTCATTGAGATGTCATAAACATTTGATATTATACCTTAGAAAACACACATTTTATAAGACATCGCATAATGTTAAAATGCTACCATAATTTTCATCTATATGATATGTCAAAAACACAATGCTAAATTTAGCTGAACATATGTTTTACTCTCTTTTGATTATAACATTGGAAACAAAAATCGAAGACCTGGTATATTGCCTATGAAAAAATAAACATCAGATACGACTTTCATACAACATGAGGTTTAGCGCTATAAAACCAAGTTCAATCCATCATTTTCTATTTTTGAAAATGCGTGTACGAAATCAGGAATATGACATTTTTTGTCCATTCGTTTGATTTGTTTTATCATTCAATTTTGCCATTTGATTAGGAACTTTTCATTTTGAATATTTCTCGGAGTTCGTTATTTTAGTGATCTTACTTTTTATACCTTTTGATGTAAGACACGAATCATGACTTTGGATAGACACGAACAGAAGGTAGATACTAGTTCCCCAAGCCCAGTGAGTGGTAATATGAACAAACTTTATAGTTCATCAACATGTTTTAATGTTAACGAAAATTATGATTAGACCCTATCACGTGAATTTTGTATCTTTGCCAATTTGCATGAATTTAAAATCATTTATCATAACATGTGAGTTCCTAGAAAAAGACACCACAATTTGAACTGTCCAGATAAAAAGAAATTAAGACAAGGTCGGGGTTACAAGCAGGCTATTATCTGGTGCAATTGATTGGTATCATCAAACAAGAAAAGATAACAAACTATCTACCTACAGTATATTATTTTACTGGACATGTACATTGTACTACCTATTACTTAATGTAAAATATATTAACAGAAGTAATCACATACTTTAATATTTTAATAGAAAGACCGATCACAAGTATTTATTGTAAAATGAAAGATAACGAAACTGATTCGTCGGCTTGTACATGGTGCTCATTTGTTATAGATTTTTTTCAGCTTTCTATATTTACCTACTTGTATTTTAAGTTTTTCAAAATTAGATATTAAACAGTTGTATTTAACAATATACCCTGCCGACAGACGATATGATGCACTTTCGAAGAAATCTGTATACCAAATAAATGATAATAATTATACTGATTTGCAACGTTTGTTATGTAACAAAGTGTCATTACATTATCAATTTCATCAGAGAAAATTAAATTGACAACATTTTGAACCTTACTCTTCCATTTTGGTCCGTGTAACACTTATCAATTCAAAGTTTTAAAAAGTTTTGAAATTTTAGATTTTTGGAATTTTGATCAAAGTTTTAAAATATCAAAATTTCAAATTGTGTTCAAAGTTTTGAAATTTTGAAATTTTAACCAAATTATTAAAATATCAAAGTTCTAAATATCGTTTATAAATTTGATATTTTAGAAATTTGATCAAACTTTTAAAATACTAAACCTAACGCGCAATTTTGATTATTTCACTTTTTGAAAGTTTGATTTTTTAAATGTTTGCTTAAAATATCAAAACAGAAAAGGGGCAATAGAGGGATACCTGTAAAAAGCGAAACGAAATAAAAGCGGAACGAAACGAAACAATATGAATTAAAAACATACTGATACTTAAAAGTTTATGTATGAAATAAAACGGACATTTGTAAGCGTTGAAAAATTGGATGACAAAATTAATATTTCTTAAAAGAAGATAATCTATTTAAAAAACAGACGTACGGCTCTGATATTGACCATTTTACCTGCTGGTTTTATGATACTGAATGATAGTCCACAGTGTGGGAGGTTTTTAATATAATCTTATTTACGCTGAAATTAAGACGGTACTAAGATCCAATATCAGCAAATTGGAACCAAGATACTGTTACAAGGTATCTACAAAAACTCATCATAGATGGATACCAGAATATAAATTCTGCCGGTTTTTGCGCCAGACGCGCGTTTCGTCTACAAAAGACTTATCATTGACACTCGTACCAAATGAAGTTAAAAAGACAAATAAAGTCAAATAAAATTGAAAAGGTCAAATAAAGTAAACTTTTAAATCCAAAGAATAGCTCTGGTTTTGTAAAAGTTGAAACCTTTCATATCATATATAAACGTATACCATAAACATTATTTTCACGAGCATTCATATTTATGTAATAGTTACCGCTGTACTACATTAAGCACCCAACTTGCATTCATGTTTATGAAATAGTTGTCGCTGTACTACATTAAGCACCCATCTATCCAGTTGTAGGTGCCGGCATTTTGAAAGTTGAAAATTGTGTTCAAAAGTTTCTATCAGCGAAAAATGGTAATCGTTCTGGGGAACCAATATTTAGATAGTCCCTGTTTTTTTACTTGATATTACCACTAGGGGCTTCGATGGTAATGGTACATTAAAATATTCTGATCCCTAATTTGATTAATAGCGATGAAAAACTTAATAAAATTGTTAGTGCTTCGACAAAACAACCTCACCCCACTTTAAATGTTAAACGTTTGGACTGGTTATCATACACGTAGCTCCATTAGAGGTTCTAAATCAACCTCTGTTTTATAATAATAAACAAAAGGAATAGATTTTTTTTGTATTAAAGGATATTATTGTCCCGTATTTGCATTTTGTTATTTGGGTATTTTTAAGTTATCGTACGACAATCGACTTTGAGCAAACTAAAAGTACACATGTACATCCAGTCAGAATGGGGCGTGCAAAGAGAAGCCACACTGTCAGCTGCATGATGGATTTTTTTCCATTTTTGGCCGTACACTTATGTTGCTCTCGAAAAAACAGTGCAATGTAAAACGCTGAATTTTTAGTAAAGAATTCACCTACAGAACGCTGAAACTGAAATTTGAAATTCAAGAAAAATAAGAACGAAACAATTAAAGAGGTGTTTGACCAATGTGAAGTTAATACATATTTAAATTCATCTATAAGAGAAACTTTTTCCTCGGAAGTTGAATCTTACGTTTCTTCGTAATTTGTATGTTAACAACCTATTTAAAAATTATCGATTTTTGTTGTTGCCAGTGAGAAATATTTCATGAATGTTCTGGAACAAATTAGCAATAAATGCAACAGGGAGAGAGTGTGCATAATGAAGACAATAAAACCTTTCAATTAGTTTATAAGTTGAGGTCTGAAGCTGGCGTATGATAGTAACTGCTAGCCTTATATAGTAGTCCTTTGTTATTTTATTATCATTGTCATGTTGATTAGTTTCTTAGTTTGTTTCCTATTTTGACATAGGACTTGTATTTCCTATTAAAGTGCGTTTTACTGTTCGTATTACTGTGTGTTTTTCATTCTTTATTGGCTAGAGGTATAGGGGAGGGTTGTGATCTCACGAAGCATGTTAAACCCCGCCGCATCTGTGCGCCTGTCCCAATCCAGGAGCCTCTGTCCTTCTAAGTCTTGTATGATTTTGATTTTAGTTCATTGTTATATATTTCGGAGTTTAGTATTACGTCTATAATCACTGAACCAGTACATTTTTTGTCTAGGGGCAAGCTGAAACACACCTAGCACAACTTTCATTGCAACGCTATTATATATTAAGTATTCCTTCCGTATCATTTCTTGGAACTGAAATAAATCATAAAAGACAATATATTATCATCATGGCTTTTGCAATCGATATAAACAAGAAAGGAAAACGTTTTAAGTTGTATACGACCGAAGCGCTTTTTCTGGATCTACCTTCATCAGGAACGTCAAAAAGGCGAATAATACTACATGTATATGGTTTACTTCGAGTTGGTCATTTTTCACTGATACTTCTAAATGTTGGGCACTGGGAACACAAAATAGCTTTGAATTATTTATCTCAAACGCTAAACCTTATATAAGAGATTTAAATCAACGTAGTTGATTCCGGTTTAAATAGGTTTAATTATATTTTTTTTTGATAGATGCACAACCTTACAATTTCAGGATACTGTTATCCCATGTGATGTCTAATATGTTTCATAAAAAAAAACCGACTTCTTCCTTTCATTATTTATTTTGTTATTAAGAATGATTTGATATATTTCATGCTATTAATTTATAACTAAGAATAGTTCTTATCAGAGCCGTGTTTACATCAGTGATTACAGGTACCCCTCTTGTCGCCCCTTTATACTTTTGACATTTTAAGCAAACACTTAAAAAATTAAACTTTCAAAAAGTGAAATAATCAAAGTTGCGAGTAAGGTTTAGTATTTTAAAAGTTTGATCAAGTTTCTAAAATATCAAATTTATAAACGATATTTAGAACTTTGATATTTTAATAATTTGGTTAAAATTTCAAAATTTCAAAACTTTAACACAATTTGAAATTTTGATATTTTAAAACTTTGATCAAAATTCCAAAAATCTAAAATTTCAAAACTTTTTAAAACTTTGAATTGATAAGTGTTACACGGACCCATTTTAACCTCGTAATAATATTAAAAAAATAATGCTCATGAAAACAATAACACAGGTCGGACGTGGCAGGGTAATACGACATCCAACCCAACAAACAAAACAATAAGTTTAGATCTAGATCTGCATGAAAGTACTTGCAGTTACAAACAGCTACATGTAGTTCAAAGTGATAAAATGGCATGCATCTTAGACTAGAATATCAATCATTACTTATCGAGCATCTAATGTTGGTAGTGTAAAGACGTCATTGACAGTCAGAGAAAACATGATCTTATGCAATGCCGAGATTCAGGTAAAGAGATTGTGTAGAGCCATGGATGTGCATAGTTATATAAAAATATTATTTAGTTTGATTTCAATTTACTGTTCAAAGATCTAAGTACATAGTTAACTAGGTACTAGAAGACACATTTGTAAAACTGATTTTTTTTCTGTCGTTCCAAAAATCCTCAATAATATTTTTCTAATGAAATACATTTATATGGACAGTTGAAAAACAACAGTGGGTTTACGAAGTTTAAATATATGTTCTTGTAGGTGTATTTTTTGCATTTAAGAGGACACACTTTTGACTCATTACTACGAACGTTATAAATGAAGATATCGAGACAATGTCGTATATCATAACGACCCTACACAATGCATGACCATCGTCTTTTCATTTTATGTTTTTTACCGACTGACGCACTGTACTCTTTTAAAACGTCTTGTCCTGTTTTGTAAATTTCATCACATCAGCTAATTATCATTGTTTCTCGTAATTCAGTATTTGCTGTATTTGATCAGCCAATCGAAATCGTTGTTTCTCGAGAGTAATAAGCGGCATTGCAAACGCCAAATTTTGAATTTGTTTGAACACCGGAATTGTACAGCAGATGGTTTTTTAAGTGGAAGAATGTTCCCATAAAGCCTCAGAAGACCAGCGCGGCTGATTTATAAAATTCAAAGATGTAATACTACCAAAGTACTTTTGTCTTATTCTATTACAATGCCAAACTGGGAAAGACGTTTTGAAAGAAGAATTTGGATTCCGGAGTTTGATTGACCTGTCGTGTACTGCGGTAGGTACATGTATTTATAAAAGTATTTAATTAACAATCATATGCAGAAAATCGTCAAGCGTATTGTATTTCTTTTTTAATTTTAAGATTATGTTCTTTATTTTTTTTAAAGATAAATTTCAAAAGTCGGTCCCAGCTGCAAATCATTAATCCGTATGTATAAATACATGATTCCTATTGTAAAACAACTATAGTTCGGTAGAACATATGTATTGGGAAAGATGAAATCACCAACTCAATTGTTAATAGAAATAGATAATGAAGCTACAAAAAACTAGGTGCGTAGATCGTCGTGTTACTAATTGTTCAGTAATAAACACTATGCATGGGGTTATTTAATGTGTTACGACTCTTTTGGGAGTTAAACATTTCCAGGAATATACGTGCCTCCCCAGAAGCCAGGTAAAAAGTTTGTGCCCCTGGAAAACGCATTCCGTTAACATTGTAAAAACAACTTTCTGTTAGATGAGTCATATTGATATACTATTAATACATTATTACTTCTAACAAGATAAGACTCCTTCCAGGTCTCACACCTTTACATGTGGAAGAAAAATCAAATTCACAAACACATAAACTAGGCAGCATTTACTTTTACACAGTTTGTTTATAATTTTTAATTCTACCTACAGTTCACGTCTCCTTTTATTCATATACAAATAGGTAAGTGGGATATGAATCCAAATGAGATAACTATCTACTGGAGACCAAATCATGTAGGTACGAGCGAGCAGTTATATAACTGTACGGCCTTCAAAAATTAGCAACACCAATACAATGTAGTGAGGTATGAAAGGCCTCTACATGACATATTATAAAACATTTCAAAAGAAAAAAAACCGAAAAACATTTATAATAGCTATAAACAGCAACATACGACAACCGTGTGCACTGTACACTATTTTTGCGATTGCTCAATCCTCCATAAGTCATATTAACAATCCTACTAATCAGAGAACAACAGAGAAAGCCTTTATGCAAGTTTCTTAAAAATCAACGAAGTTCCAAAAAAGACGTTAGATATTAAAAGACATCACAAAGAAGTTAGATTTAGATTGAAACAAAAATATATCAATCATTTTATTCCGTAGTAGAACTGTAAAAGTGTATGACAGGTATCAGGAGATTGCTATCTTTTTGTATATCTAGGTAGAAAATCTGATCACTGTATATATAAGGATTGAACAATCATGGTGCAGATTTATATTAAATACGAAATGCGAAAAGAAAGTTGAATATCAAAACCAAAAATGTAAAAAGAATTAAAAAATATTTAGATAATTTGGTCAAAAACACCCGATAACTTCTCAATATATATCTTTAAGTTAGTTTTGTTTTAGCAGAATGAACAAACAGTATTGCAAAATATATTTTAAGACAGACAGACAGACAGATACCATAAACTTGTTGACATATAAACATGTCAGCCAGAGTTTGAGCTTGTTTTGCTATATCTATAAAAACAAAATTGACGAATAAAGGTCTTTTATTCAAAATCATAAAATGCAAAACATTACATTTGCAAATAAAACATTTAACATAAAAGTTCATAATTAATATGCAATTATAATACACAATTAATACGAAATTACATCAACTAAAATCATATCAATTGAATAAATGACAAATAATAGCAAAGGTGGGGAGAAAAATCTGCCACAAATACACTCTTACATTAAGAGTGGATCCCCCACCCGAGGGCTCTGGCGACGTGAATCCAGTCATGTACAAAAAATTCATGTTATAAAAATCAATTATGTATATATAAAAAAAATTAAGAAAAAAATAATTACAGATTGCAGCTACAGACCAGGCAATGCTGACATCCATAACATGTTCTCAAAACAAATCACAAAACATATAATCATGATAATAATGTACACAACTGTACAAATCAAAATTGATATAAGCATTTCTTATGGCAATGATTAATCAATAGATTAATACAACAGACACTGGTTATTAATAACAGATATTAAATAGTAACACATGTTTTGGCAGGCAATGCTGACCCAAAACTGTGCAATAAATAACTTAAAAATCTTGAATCCTTATATATTTCATAAAAGCAGTCGATTTGCATCTTCCTATCCCTTGAATCACGGAGTGGGGAATTCCCCTAGCAGCAGCAGAAGTCACAGCCCCTATCCTGAGACTGTGTGCTTTATAGTACCGAGTATCTAAACCGATGAATGAGAGATCCGACTTTAAAGAGGTGGTGAAATAAGACCTAGTAACTGGAGCTCCAGCCTTAAATTGGAACAAAGGTCCACTTGAATGGCCAACTTGAGACAGATAGTGATGTACATGAGTGACTTGACACGTCATATTATCTGCACAAATCGGGATATAAATGGTTTTTGGATGCAGATAACTGTGTTTATAATATGTCATGGTTATGACATACCTTTCAAAGTACTATTTTCACGATCAAACGATATGTCGCCAACCTGAAGCACTTGCTTTGTATCGGAGCCGCTTTTGGTAGATATCTCACCTACTCGTAAAAAGGCATGAAAAGCCAGCAGAAACATAGCCTTTAGGGCTAATTGGTTGTCTACATTTACAATTACACACGGCAAAGAGTCAATTAATTTGATCAAAATGTCCTTAGTTATAGGTAGTCTAGGGTCATTCTTGCCTTCCGAATTCTGTACACCTTTCAAAGTTTTATGAATAACAAACATATCTGTTGGATTAGGCCAACTATTTGATTTGTGCACAAAACTCAAAGCTGATATATGGGTGGCGATAGTTGATGGACTATAATTTCGTAAGAATAAATTAGCAATAAAATGAGATAAGAGTATGTGGGAAGATGGAAATGGTCTGCATTCAGCATAATACGTATCACAAAATTGTAAATAATTATTAATCATTCTAGAGTAAGATTTGTGTGTAGCATCTGATAAAGATGCTGTGAACTTAGCAACTACAGAGTTAAAAATTGCACTGGAACTATTGTCTGTTTTGGAGACAACCATGGGACAATCAGGCGCACTTTCTGAAAAGAAAAGCGAGAGAGGAGATCACAAACGACATAATGATTTCCTGGGATATGCTTAGCTCGAAAGTATATATTATGCTTTAAAGATGCTAGGACTAAACGCCTTACAGATCTCATAATCAAGTTGACCTTCGAAGAAGTTTTATTGATAATTTCAACTACTGCAGAATTGTCAGTAAAAAACAAAACCTTACGATTTTCTAAACATTTGCCCCATATTTCGACAGCTAGCACAATATGAAAAAGTTATTTAACGATTATATGTTCAGGTTCACTTTCAGGAGGCCAACTACCAAGTGAACCAGTCATTACCAAATACAGCTGCAAAGCCTCCATGCACTCCTGCGGCATCGGAATAAAGTCTTAAAGTATCAGAGGACACCCAGTTGTCGAATAGAAAGCAAAATTTTCCATTAAAATGTTCTATAAACTCGAACCAAGCCCTCAGATCCGCTCTTGCTTCTGCATTTAAGGTGATACGGAAATGAGGATTAGTGTGACCTAAAGTGAGATTTATTAATTTTCGCAAAAAAGCTCGACACGGTATGATAACATTGCATGCAAAATTTAATAAGCCAATTAAAGAATGCAAATCTCTTCGAGTCACACTTCGCGGTCGTTTGACGGAAACTAGCATATCATATATTTTCTCGATTTTATCAGAAGGTAACCTGGCTATCATTTCATTAGAATCAATTTTGATGCCCTTTTCATGTTTAATTGGCACTCCAATCGTTTTACAGAACTTCAAAAAGGAATGCAGTGCATAGTTACAAGCTTTACTACTTGCTTTACTAACAAAGACAAAATCATCTAGAAGATGGGAAACGTTAGAAATACAGAATGAACTGGTTAATATCCAATGAAGGGCAGTTTTTTTTTTCTTTCAAAAAGCTGACACGATGAAGAAAGGCCCATGGGAAGACAAGTATCAAAGTAGAATTTACCATTCCATGTAAAGCCTAAAAAATTGTAATCTTCTGGATTTATGGGCAATAAACGGAATGCATTTTCAACGTCCGCACGTGCCATCAGGGCTTTATGACCTTGACTTTGAACTAAATGAATGACATTTTCAATATTTTCATTAGATACCGAAGTTTATTCAGAAGGGATTGACGAATTGACAGAATTTTTTTAGGAAATGACAAATCATGTAAAACACGGTATTTTCGGTACAAGATCCAATGGGGAACAAATAAATTTAGGAAAGGGGGGCGAATTAAAAGGACCTCTATACCGCCCTTTCCTAATTTCCTTTTCTATTTTTTCCGTCACAATTTCAGGTTTATCCAGCGCACTTTGATGATTTTTACAAGTCAAAAATGAAATGTTGTCACCAGTAGCACCTAAATTAAAGCCCTTTGTGAATCCATTAATAAAAAATTCTCTTAGTTCCGGATCATAAAGCTCTAAGTATTTACTAAGCATAACCAGTTTAACTGGAGTTGGAAGGTTTACCACCTGTTGGTCGTTTATTACAGATGTCTGCAGCATGTGTTTGTCCATAGTGAACACATTGGTGTTTGAGTTTGCACGCTTTGCTTCCACACATACCAGTGTCGCAGTATCTCCAACAGAAACCGTTTGGGTATTTGCCTTTATTCTGTTGGGTTTTACCGAAAAAGGGCGACCTGCTGGTTTTTGAACCGGACGACTGAGAATGTTGCTGAAAATTGCCTGAATGTTTTATAGCCGTAGCCAAACGGTATAATTCATCGTGCAAAATGACCAAATCTAACATATGAACTACTCTAAGCTTTCTAAATTCTTCATCATAAAGTTTTACTGCCTGAAAGCTACTCTCATAACCAAGCTTTCTCATATTATTTCCATATTTGATCAGATCTAACATCATGTGCGGATACTTAGTAAGATAAAAGATAAAAAATATATCAAATGCGTTATCCCATTGGTGCATTCTTTAAATTGCTTTTGGGTTTGAATTGGAAGTTGTCATAAGTTTGACACCAGTGGCAATTACATGAATTTCTTCAGTGGATTGAGTTTGTGGCAGTAAGGCAGCAAAATCTACATATTTATTATTGAAAATAATATTTCTAATTTTTTCATTTACATGATATGCTAAAAGCAATGAGTTCTTGACAAAATTTACAGAGCTAAATGTTATAGGAGTAGTACCTTCCCTCTGTAAGTCTAAATTATAGTTCAATGGTACAGGCATCGAAGTGTTATCATGAAGAAAGCTGGTGTTAACTGGATGGAAACAGTGTTCATGATGGTTGACGAAGAACAAGGCATTGGTGGAATAACTAATCGTGGGTTTCTCATTATAGAGGTACTTGCTTGAGTTTGCTGTGCTGGTGGGTTAACTAACTCAGCTAGTGACGGCTGATGTTGAGATGTTTGTTCTTGAGATGTTGGTTCATTCGACCGCATACGGTTAGGTAAAGCCAAAGCAAATTCGTCTGCAGTAGGCATTTTTTTCAGGAGAACTTGTAGAAGATTGTTCTGGATTTTCAATGGAAATGTTATTTTCGGGTAAAGTTGATGCTGTTAGTGATCTTTTTTGCGTCCGTTTTCTCTTCACAGGCAGGACTACTGGATCTGGCACAATTACCGAACTGGTGGATTTAACCGAAGCTTCTCTCCTCTTTGATTGTTTTGCTCTAGGCATAATTAAGAACTAGAGAAAAGAAAAAGAAAAAGAAATTGTAACAAACCGCTGAATGTAACAAAAAAAATATTTTAAATTGGTTAAATTAATGCATTAATTTTGGTATGAAAATTGACAATTAGAATTAAATTCCATCGCAACCCAAAACTACATGTTTCAACGTATTAGCAAACACAATAAATTGACAACATGAATTTAATATCATCAAATATCTAAAGAATCTACATGTATAAAATATAATACATGGCAATTATAACCTATGATAGGTTGCAATGCAAAAAATATTATGTTCCAAACCAATATCACCGTGACAATAATAACTGAAGTAGTATGAGTTTCATGACGAAGCATAAAACATAAAAATAACGCTACATTTACACATATATGACGAAGCAAATACACAAAGGGCATAGGTACAAGCAACCACGCCCTCCGCACCAGTTAAAATATCATCCACCTTACACCAAGCTAGTAAGGAAAATTGGTTTATTTGCAAAACAAATACACAAAGGTCATAAATACAAGCAACCACGACCTCTGCACCAATTAAAAAAAACGATAACCTTGCCCAAGTAAGCAAGGAAATTAGGTTTGAAAAATAAAATATTAGAAAATGATTATCAATAAATGAAATAAAATAAGTGTTGGATTGCGATATATTTAGAAAAAAAAAACATATTTTCATACCGTCAATTCAAAGTAATGAGTAACATATGCATACATTAAAATAAATCACGTTTCATACAGATGCCTAAGGCGGATCTGATACTTTTTGCAAACTTTAAAATGCCTTTTTCATTTAAATACACACCGGCATTTGCTATCAGAGATTCAAAACGATAATATGTCTATATTCTTCATGATCAATTTTACATGTGTATTTACTTCATTAACAATTTCGTTGTAGTAATATGGCCGATTAGCATTACAACGGTGAAAAAGTTGACCGACAATAATATGTTTTACATCATAACCATCAATGATGAACTCTGCAAATGAAGTTATATCTCGGGATTATAGCATCGGGTCAACACTATCATGCTTAATATCACTACCCCAACTTTCAAAAATACAACATCGGGTGTATCATACTTCGGTACTGGCATGAACATACGGATTTATTGTGTTATTAAAATTTACTGTTACAAAATATTAGAAATTATTATAAACTAAGGAATGTATCTCCCTCATGCAAAGCTCTGATTCCTTTCACGGATTTGGCTAAACTTTTTGGACCTTTTGGATTATAGCTCTTCATATTTTATATAAGCTTTGGATTTCAAATATTTTGGCTACGAGCATCACTGAAGAGACATGTATTGTCGAAATGCGCATCTGGTGCAAGAAAATTGGTACCGTTAATTTTTTTACTGCTATAACTTTTAATAAGCATGGTTGAAACATACAATTTGGATCTTGACGTACAGTGCAGCCACCAAAACCAAATACGTTTATAAAATATCTTTTTCGTAAAGAGACAAATTTGACCAGCCATTATGTTTATTGCATAAATCAAAATCATTTAACCTACGAATAAAAGAATGGCCAAAAACAACTGCACGTTTGTCTATAATGAAGGAAAAAAATAAGTCAATTTAATTTAACAACTCAAATTATAAATACACAAAAATATGGTTCGCCTTTACCTCAAATTGCTGAAACAAATCAATCCAGGCTGGAACTTCCAGAAAAATTTGAATTTTACACAGATAAGATCAAATTAAACACAATATTGATTTAAATTTCACGCAATGTTTTAGAATCACAAGTTATCAAGACGAAAGTAAATGATAAAAGGAAGTGCACACATGACACGTAAACTTGTGCTGACCCCGCAAGATCATTGACCAATAAAAAGTAAGAAATCCACTCACATGGTTTTCGACACGTGAAAAAGTGTTATACAATTTAGACAATTAATCAAATAGCAGTGTTATACAAATCTGACCCACTGGTCACTTCAGAGACATCGTAAAATTTACAATATAAAGTTCTCATTCTCTTTATCAGTTAAAGCTATAAAACTGCATAATTAATCTTCCATGCTGTCTTAAATTATTTTATTCCGCTTCTTAATTAGCAAATAAGTTTTTTTATAACAAAACAATACTCCTTACGTAGAAAACAAGTTGTGATATACAATGACAGGGTTGTTGCCACGTTTTGCGTCATTTATAATAGAACAAACGTTTTGAGGAAAACAATTAAAATAATTTTGTAAATAACACATATTTATTATAGCTGAAAATTGAAAATTATCTTTTCAAGCGAAAAAAAACCCTGCAATTTATAAAGAATCTGATGTACAGTAGTTGTCGTTTGTTTATGTAATATATACGTGTTTCTCGTTTCTCGTTTTGTTTATATAGATTAGACCGTTGGCTTTCCCGTTTGAATGGTTTTACACTAGTAATTTTGGGGCCCTTTATAGCTTGTTGTTCGGTGTGAGCCAAGGCTCCGTGTTGAAGGCCGAACTTTAACCTATAATGGTTTACTTTTTAAATTGTTTTTTGGATGGAGAGTTGTCTCATTGGCACTCACACCACATCTTCCTATATCTAAATACCATAATAAACATGGTTTTCCGCCTTAGCTATACAGCTTCAATAATATCTTACCTTAACCCATGTTATCAATTAAATCATTATTCATCTGAAACACGACAATGCTGACAAAAAGGTCGTTTTCTAAGAAAATCAGTTAATCGTTACTTAAAGTAACAGTATCATCTTTTCATTACAGCTGATAAACATTAAGATATTATATATTTTGTGTACAAGTAATCATTTTGCACAACTTGTAATTTGCCAAAAAGTGCGTATACAATAAAGGCAATAATAGTATACCGCTGCTCGAAAGTCATAAATCGATTGAGAGAAAACAAATCCGGGTAATAAACTAAAACTAAAGGAAACACATGAAATATAAGAGAACAAGGAAACAACCAGAAACACCCAAATGACACAAAAAAACACCCAACACCAAACGACAACGGAGCACACACAAAAACGAACTATAAGATACTGATTATAATTTGTTAAAAAAAATGACTAGAATTCACTTAGAACTTGTAAAATAAATTATGATATTGATTTGGTAAAAAAACCATCGATACACACTATCGCATTTCTATATAATGACTACACAGTAACCCGTATGTACAAAATACATAAATTGACCTAATTTATACATGTTATATGTTTGAACACGAGAGAATTATTGGATCGGATATTGTACAACATCTTTTGATCTCCACTTTGAAACAAGAAATTTTTTGAAACTAGAATAATTTTGAATTCTGGAAAATTCGTAAAAAATAATGATGAACACAAACCCAACTGCAGCTACATGTATCAACCCTTAGCCATGCATGTATATACGGCTAACCCTCATTAATTGGTTAGTTTTTTTGTACATTGTTTATCAATATTCTAGAATTTAGAATTATTTCAATGTTTTTACATTACATAGTAATGAACATCCTCTCTTACCCTTTGCATTGACATAAAGAAACAAATAACCACCAGTTTTAAAAGCTTCGTAGCGAAAGATGAAGCTCATGCACCGTTGCTGCGAAAGTATCTGTGTCTTTAACAGCTTTAATTTGAATTCTCTTGGTAAAATTCCTACAGCTGTTCCAATGCAGTATCAAAACTCAATGATAAACACATGGTTGTGCTTTAATGTATTTTTTTCTGCTAGGTGCATATTATATTTGACGAAAATATCCGTCTGAATATCAACAATGCTGACCATGTTTTTACAATACTCTCAAATGAGTAAATGGCCAAAAGAGTGTTCACAACTCCCGGTGATATTCAGAATATGTTTGACAGTTCAAACGTGTTCAACTTTATTAAACAATCTCAGACGCAGCAACTGCGCTACCGAAACAACAACTATATATATGGTACATTATTATACAGATGTCAGAATGAGTAGGAATGATCTTATTTATTGTACTGTAAGATTTTAAGTTTTTAGAACATATTTCATAGACAATGTAAATATCAAAAAATGCATTACTAATAACTGTAGCTATATTTTAAGTATTAACACATATTTCAAAGGAAGTACACAAGTTCATGCTTAAACTATTTATGTTTTGAGTGTACTCGATACGGTTCTTGTACGTCACGTCACCACCACGTGTAAATAGAGTGTTGTGTTATGGAATGTAAATAAATATGTCATCCGAGTACTAGATCATGAGAGTATTAGATCGTGAAGTAAGGTGACTTTTCAGTTTGCAATCTTTTATAGGAACCATGAGAGGTGAGTAAGCACTTATTTGTTACCTTTTTTGAATGACTGGGTTCCTTTACAAAGTAACCCGCTATATATTTAGTTTGAATATCTTTCAATTCATCACAGCAGAAAATATAATGAAATTGATTTCCAACAGCTTGTTTACAGAAATTGCACAATCCTTCATTCCTTGATATACCAGCCAAACGATAATAGTGTCCATGGGAAATTTTAGTTTGCATGTTCTCAGTTTGCAGTTATAGTTTATGTTTGTAGAATCTAACCCTTAAATATAATCTTCTAATTCAAAGTCTGTCTTTAATAAAATTCCCCTCATGATGAAGAAATATACACATCTGAAAACCACTTTTGTATAAAAGAGGGACGAATAGATAGAAAATAAACTGACAACGCCATGGTTATGAATAAATAGACCAACAGACAAATAATAGTACAGAAGACACAACATATAAAACTAAAGACTAAGCAACACGAACCCAACCAAAAACTGGGGGTGATCGTATTTTATAAAATGATCGTGCAAACTCTGTCTTAAAGCAATTGTTCAAAAGAAGAGCTGGATTCGAAATTGTGTTCTTTAAGGCTATTTGATGTATAATTAACTGTCAAATATATTTCAAAAGTCATCTTTTTTTCCACGTTGGATTATCATATATCTTTTGTACACGTTATAAGTGAATGTTGGTACAATTTTGGACAAATGTACAAATAACAAGTAAAGTTATAATTTTAACAAAGTTCATATACAATATAAAATTTCCCACATTTGTTTGTACAAATTATAACTTCTACAAAATGATAACTTAAACACAACCATTCATATCGGAAAGCAAACGAGCTGGCAATATGCGCCTTCAGTCAAGTCATATTTTTCAGTTGGTTGATCGTAACTATTGATCGCCAAGTTTATTCTTTATTTATTTTAAATATGATTTTATAAAGATATTAGTCAATATGTTGTTCTTGTTAAAGAGAGACAACACATAGTTACAAAATAATCATTCACACATTACTCGACTTTGTTATATGTTCTTTTTGCCAATACACTCAACACAATAACCAACATTGTAAGGTTTGATTAAATTGGCTAATGTAGAATAAATATGCAGGAAAAAATACTAGACAAATCACATGTTAAATTTTCTTTGAAATTGCTGCTAAATACTAGTCTAGATAATGATTAACCATGATTTATATGAACTTGTCATATCTTTATGAAATAACACAGAAAGATCATAAGTAAGTACGACTGATAAGTGTGTTACTGCACTTAAACGTTAATTTATATGGAAAAACATAAACATTAGCAGGGGACAGATGAAAACATAACCTTTTTAAAGTAAAAATATTATATGCCTCAGTTAATGTAAACACTATTTTATTATGAAAAATACAATTATAAATTATAAACACATTCACAATAAGGATCCAGAAACAAGCAACAATTGCTTATGTTAATATGTCTGCCTTAGTTAAATGGCGACTTAACAATGTAAAAAAACCCATATGTACTGTTTAGTTATTGACATGTAGTCAAAAGAGAATCTGTGTCTCTAAAAATGTACGCAAAAGAAAGGCCGTAAGATGCCATTGGGACATTATTATTTTAAGTTGAAACAAACTGATAAAGCCATGGCTATAATGACATCAGACAAATAACAGTACACAAAACACAACACATAACATTAAAATCTGAGCAGCATTAACCCCCCAAAAACTGGGAGTGATATCATGTGCTTTGAAAGGGTGAGTAGATCCTGCATGACATGTTGCACCCGTCGTGATGCTCATTTACGTACAAATCCCATGACAAAGTATAATTCGGTAGGTCACATTTGGTGAATAAGGGACAGGATTAAAGTCACGACAATTAGAACATATCTGTCGTCATCTGACATGCACAAACTTCATAAGGGTCAACCAACTCGTGATGACGTCCGTAAAATTTATGAACTGACGAGTTTAACGTCACCACCAAAAACTCTTTGTCTGATGTAGCTTCGTTCTGAGCAGAAATTTCCTACCAGAGAAATATTGATAGCACACACTAGTCATGACAAAAACGTATTGATTTGATACATTGTACATACTGCTTCAAAATGTTGTCTTATTTGCATTGAATCGAAAGCTGTTACATGTACTGTTTTGATGAACTATTAATTGACTAATTGCAACACACGTTTAACATGTCTGTCAACCTTACTTTTATAAGTGGTTTACAGGCATAATAGGAAGGACATAGACCCATTATGTGACATCTTAAATCACAACATTGATAAAATGATTCAATCTCTTAAATTATGTGTTTTCGTTGATAAAAGTTTAGGATAAGACAGTAAGGTTATATCAGTGCAATATATAACTGCATTAGTGATTTTTCGCTGACGTCACAACGTATCCATATCTTATTTGACATATCTGACCTGAAATTGACATTTTTTTTTAAATAGTTTTAATAAAACAGAATTTCGCGAATATCCTTACCAAAGAACAACTGTCACTTTCGTATCAACAGTCTTGTATAACTATTAATTTGAAAGGGATGAACAGTTTGGTAGAATCTGCAATTTTTCTTTAAATCAAGTATGATGATTTTTAAGTTAATATTTAGAATATAATTTTAATACACAATTTTAAATAACTATCAGAATATTTGCAGCATACTATTTATTAGATAATATATTATTTTATGATTTCGAATAGACTAATAAGATGCCTTATGATCTCTTTTCCTTTAAAATAAACCAATTAGGCTATAATTTGTCACTTGTATATTTTCCACATTTTGTGTACAATATGTACCTTGAGCTTGTACATATTTCCTTATGAAATACTTTAGCTTTGTTTGATTTCAATCTGTTACCTAAATTTGTATGCATTTGCATCACATGTGACAACAAGACACACGGCAAGTAAAAAGAGGTTATAATCTGTTTTCGATTGACGACAAGGCAGAGAAGAGGGCGAAAGATACCAAAAGGGACAGTCAAACTTATAAATCGAAAATAAACTGTTAAAGCCATGGCTAAAATATAAGACGAAAAATAGAAAAATAATAGTACAAAAGACACAACATAGAAAACTAAAGACTAAGCAACACGAACCCCACCAAAATACTGGAGGTGATCGCAGGTGCTTCGGTAGGATAAGCAGATCCTGCTCAAAATATCGCACACATCGTGTTGTTCATGTTATTACGAACTCGGTAAATTGTATAGTTCTGTAGGTCCAATTCGTGGTGAAAAGGGAGGTCAATTGTAGTTATGACATGAGGAAAATATACGAGATCATCTGTGAAACAGTTATTCCATAACGGTCAACCAATTCGTGATGGCATCCGTGCAATTTACAAAGTCATGATTTCAATTTCACCACTTGCGAGCAGCATCCATCTATCGAGAAAATCATGATATAAAAATCGAAACGAAGTCACGAGTCCTAAACCATGTTTGTGGCACGTGCAACGAAAACATACCAGTAATCAAGTGGAACATGCATATATTGTAATGGTTCATTGGTCCACGATAGAATAAGTATTATTTTCTTCAAATTAATCGTTTCATTACATTTATTCAGTAGTTTCCCTGAAAGAAGCATTTCTCTATTACGGCAATCTGGCTATTTAATTATCAGAGGTACTAGGCTTATAACTTTATACGCCAGACGCGCGTTTCGTCTACATAGGAATCATCAGTGACGATCAGATAAAAAAAAACACATCTGGAAAAACAATACATAGTTCGTACGTATTTGCAAATATAATCATACAAAAAATGCAGTGTTTGTTTATAATAATTTATATATATAAAAAAAAACATATTGCACAAATATGAATATCCTTTATATCAACATACTGATTATTTAGAGCATAATCCCAATGTTTCACGGTGTTCACAAAAATTGAAAGTCGGTGATTCTGTCATGCAGGCAGGAGGACGTTTGAAATTATCTTCATACTGAGGTTCGTATCCAATATCGATTTGGAAATTACACATTTCATCGCCTTCACTCATGCTGTTAGCAAATAGAAAAACACAAATTCTCAATTATTAGCGATGAAATAGCTACATGGCAGCTGTATACGAGCCAAAATATCATGAAATACATCGACATATCAATGTGCGTAACATCTTGTTCTGTGTACTAAAAAAAGACTGAATCTGTTAACAGTAAAGAGTAACACATTTTAAAGCCGAGTAGAGATTAATCGTAACGAGTAATTTACTTCTATGACGCATATAGTGGTTGCTTCTTTAAGAAAGTCATTTTGGATGATTTGCAGTAGTTTAAAGATGTATCGATTACGCATTAAAAACGTAGGCTGTATCAGCGTGCTTACAGACGAAGAAAATAAAATTGCGATGTTAAGGTTAACTACATTTCTATATTTTCTGTGTGTTTCATATGGTATTTTTTCTCCAAGGAGTATTTTGCAAAAAAGGAGGGGGTGATGTTATTTTTTTTATTTCTAACTATTTTAACGGATCTGAGATACTACACAGTCAAACAGTTAACCTCACCCATTTTCAGTAGTGCATTTATGAGTGAATTGTTGTTTGAGTAAAGGCCAGTGGCAAATATTTCTTTCAGTGTGTACGTCCAGTCGATTCAGGAAGACCTTTTTAAATGAATTATGTGTTCGGCAATAATGATGGATGAGTCTTGTCTGTCATGATAAGGGGTTAATAAGGCTACGTGAAGTGTTTTTATAAGAAATAAATATATCAAGTTTAGACAAATATTTCTGTAAAGAACTTTATTAATAAGTGTTATAAGTATCAATTTTATATAAAAATCGCTTCTTTTTTAAATATACATGGGAAAATTAAAGTTCTGAATGCCTAGTTTTGTGTACACTTAACCTACACAAGGCCTACATCGACTATCGACTGCATGTAGACAAAACATGATTTACACTACATGTAAACATTGAGTTTTATCAATGGGAACGTAATTATGTTTAGTTTATGTATGAGTTACACTAACACAACACCGAGTTTAGGTCAATGTGAACACGGCCTGACTTGGTCGTTATGATTAATGCACGTTTGAGTCGTCGCGTTTAATGTCAATATAATGAAACAAGTTGTCAATATTATGGAATTTAATGCGACTGTCATACAACTGAGATGTTATAAGAAAATATCTGTATCAAGTCGGGAAAATGACAGTTGCATTTTATTTCACAGATGCGTCTACTGTCAATGGCAGCAAATCATTAAAACCGTTACAGAAAAAATGTCTTTGAGAGAAAAATAAATATTTAAATGCAAAACGAAAAATATAAAACCATCTATTTTAACTTCAATATTTTATCGAAAAACAATAGAAGACGAAATCGTTGTATTAAAGAACCAGTAGCGCTGAAAATTGCGTAAACACCGATCAATCAACCAATCAATCAAGGCATTTGAGTAATCAGTGAGTTCATTAACTGAAAGTTCACATATGCTTCAAAGGTCACGTTGAAGGTCACATTTAATTATGTGCTTTTGCATAACTCACCCAAATTTAACCGGTTTGTTATTCTTGTTTGTGTACAAACATCTCGCAGCCTATAAAAAAAGGCAAACAATTATAATCAGTTAGTTTATGTGAACCAGTGGCTAGTATCATGAAGCTGAAAAATATGATAAGAAATAGTTTTAATGTTTCAAGAATGGGTACATTAACTTAACGTAATATTTTAAAAATGCTTGGCGAAACAAAACTGTGCGAAAGTGTTGTTTAAATGCATATTAAATACTGACATGCAAAGAACATCAATGACAAATTCTTTACGAATACAAATACGTTGACTTTTTTGTTTTAAATTGTCTTATTTTTTTAGAGAAATACTTACAAGTATATCACCTTGCTTGATTTCTAGTGGACCACCTGGTACAACATATAAATCCTAAAATTAAAATAACGCATACTATATATGATATATTTTTCGGAAGGTAAATGCTAGCCATAATTTTTTTTTTTAATTTTAATTAAATTCATCAATGTGTCACCCGCGATCGGACACAAAGAGTGATAATAGAAGGCTCTGCAAGAGATAAGCTATATGTGCTTTCATGAATTTCCCAAGGAAATACCAGTTCTTTGTACTTATTTGCAATAAACGGATGAAAATGAAAAACGAAATATTTCATTAATATGCACCCCATAAATAGCCCATGGATATTGCACGATATTTTTAGCACTCTATCCCAATCCGCATATTAATATACATAAACATACCAAAGAACGACAAATCAATTCATAAAATGACTTTCCTCTATAATACCAACACAATAATGAATACAGATACATGTTTTTTAAAAACCATATTAAACAATGGTCGCTATTATTGAAAGCTTCATCTGTAGCTCTAAGTTCTCTGCCTACTGATATCGAAATTATGCCGTCCTACCTTCTTATGTACATACAACATAATTTTTTTGTTTTCGTGTAACCATTTGTCTGATCTTAAAGATACTTACCCTTTTCTTCTCCATTGATAATTGACTTCCAATTAGAGTCACAGTGCTATTTCGTATCAGAAATCCCTCTACTAAAATACCTAAAACAAAGGTCCATATTATATGAACAAAATCAACTACAAATAAAATGTTATATATACTTTCGCGACGTTTTTTCGAGATTTTTAATTTTTTTTTTACAAAATTTACATAAAACGACAATTTTAAAAACAGAATTTCCAACTAATGATGCCAGGCTCTCATTTAAAGGTAAAGACAATGTTTGCCATCTATTTGTTTTTAAAAATCATACAGTTTCCTCGTTTATTTGTTAAGCAAAGTTCGGCCCCACGAAATATCGTTAAAATGTGTACATTATCAACTGATTTACCATAAACAGTATGTGTAAAGTGATATTCAAAAAGCGGTAACAATCTTAAAACTTATCCGAAAGGTTCCAAATTTACTGTGTGTTGTTTTCATATCTAAAGCATTGATTTAAGACAAAAATACAAAATATTTTTTTTTGCATTTTTTGAGATTTCCCCAAAAATTTGAATAAACAATATTTCAACCAAATAGTTACAACATAAATATAACTTTATTAACATTTTGAATAATTTTAAACAAATTTGAAATTTTATTTAGTGCTTAGAAAATTATGTGTCGATTTTTTATTCACTTTCCGCACAACTAATTTGCACCCTATGATCGTTTACACGTAATTTAGATACTTTCCGACAAGTTTTGATTTTCATTAACATTGCAAATGAAAACTTTTTAAAATAGTGTATCTCATTTTTGTTTTGTTTTATGTTTAATACTTTTTGATAAATTTTATTTCAAAGTCGTGTATCGTTTCTTTTGTTGACTAGTAAAAGTAAAGAATCATCTGGTTTTATTAACATAGGTTACAACCTTGTATTTTTGCAAATGGTTTATATCTTATTTACAGAGTCTATACCATTACTTTAAATCAAATATTTCATGCAAGAAAAAACATAACGTTATCCAGATTAAACGATATGTTTATATGCAGCCATCGAAGTCAAGAAAGGAAAAACCACATCCTGTTTTGAATATGATCGAAAACATGAACAGTTTTCTAATCATAACGTTTTTTTTTGTCAAAACTATAACATAATCTGAAATGGCTACAGGACGAGGAACTACCCACGTTGCCAATTTGTACACAGAAATAGCATGTTTATTGTAACTATCAAAGGACTAAAACCAAAAAAATAAATCGTCATTTATATGAAATTAAGGAATCGGCCCTCTAGAAGTAGCATTCCAAAAGAAACAAAAACGTATGAAACGAGTTTACACTCATTAAACTACTGAATTGAAAATAACAATAAATGTACAATACAGGACAATATAAAAAAGAAGATGTGGTATGAGTGCAAATGAGACAACTATCCAAAAAAGACCAAAATGACACAGACAGTAACAACTATCGGTCACCGTACGACCTTTAACAATGAGCAAAGCCCATACCACATAGTCAGCTATAAAAAGCCCCGATAAGACAATGTAAAACAATTCAAACGAGAAAACTAACGGCATGAACGAAAAACAAATATGTAACACATAAACAAATGAAAACCACTGAATTACAGGCTCTTGACTTGGGACAATCACATACATAAATAATGTGGCGGGGGTAAACATGTTAGCGGGATCCCAACCCTCCCCTTAACCTGGGACAATGGTATAACAGTACAATATAAGAACGAACTATAAAAATCAGTTGAAAAAGGCTAAGCTCATTAGATGTACAAAAATATAAGTGGACGTGACCGGGTACTTATATATCCCGACACAAAAAGACACAATGAACAGATCTGGGAGTACTTGCAGTTATCTGACAGATAGTTCAAAGCCACTAATGCATGTATAACTATAGTACTTCATTTAAAAATCAAAAGATTGAAATAATAATGTGTAATTTTATGAATAAAAAAAGATGATTGTTGTCGTCAATTATCTATTTCGTACAAATAACATAGTTTATTTGAAACACTTACCATAATGGTGTGTGTGCACAAAATATCTGTATGCGTACGCAGGCGGGCGATTCCATTCACATGCCACATCAGAGAAAAAACCTTAAGAAGCGAAAGGTAAATATGCTTTGTTAGATTATTGAAATTATTTAGTTTAATTAATTTTTTTTAAGGCCCTTACCCCAACCACTCTAACCCCTTAAACAATATTCATGAACTGAATATTATAAATTTACATTTATGCGGAGTATCAATTTATTTAAAAGAAAACAACTGTTACTTTATAAATAGAATATGTAGATCATTGTATGTTACAGAATGTGTGCGTCCATTTCCCTGAACAACTGAGTGTATGCATTATTATTCAAAACAAAGCTCGACTTCGGGTGCCGCATTTTCTCGCTACGTTGAAAACCCATTGGTGACCTTGGGCTGTGGCCTCCTTTTTTGATCGGATTGTTGTCTATTTCGCACATTCTCCGTTTTCATTTTCTATTCCAAATCAATCATTTTCTTACCATTTTCTGTATTTCCAGGTATAAATCCACCATTTAAAAGTGAATACGTCTGGTAATTATATTTGGTGCTGAAATAAAAGGAAAACACATATATTAGAGGTATGTATATCTTGTTTATTCGTCTATGTATATATTGTATATTCGAGTAATATGTAAAAAAAAAAAAATTACTGAAAGGAATTAATGTGAAGGTACATACATGTCAATTTTGACAATGTATCAACTTCGTACAATTTAAATTCAGCCACACACTTCTATTATGTGTTTACTTTGTAGATGTATGATTTATCATAACTTACAATATGGCTCTACAAATCATCCTTTTTGAATCTCATATAAATTGGTTTGAAGGAAGAGATACCTTGGTTATATTCTAATTGCTCATCGGGGTTGCAACATTTCTGTTTAATTGGTTTTTTTTTATATACACGGTGCTACAAATGCAGTTATGTTGAACAACGAGCATAATGGCAAATACCAAAACTTTATTTTCTTTACTCTTTAAGTTGTTTGTTTTGTTATTTGGGTACTATGTGCAATTTGGATACAGTGACACTATTTTGTTCATATAAAAATATAAAAAAAGAACAACTTTGGTTTCTTTGACGAATGAGAAAGAGAGGCGAATAATGAAAAAGGGACATTCAAGCTTATAAGTCAACAGTTAGACAGCGGTACACAAAAACAAAATAAAAAACAAAAGAATGAGCAATACGAACCTCATAAAAAACTAGAAATAATCTCAGGTGCACCGGAAGTGTGAGCAGAATTTGCTCTACAGAGCATACATGTTTTATATATTTTAAATGTATCTGTAACACTGAGGTGACGGATTTTGTTTAAGAGTAACCTCACAGCTATATGTCTCAATGTCTGCTCTGCTACAATATTTTCTTTAAATTTTTTTTTTTTTTTTTTTTACAACAAATAAATATTCTTTATTCATCAAATTGCTTGTTACAACTTTACTTCATTGTCCAAGCTTCAATAAATTATCCCTGTGAAATACTTTCTGAGTATCCAGGAAAATACACAGAATATAAATAAATATAAACATTATTTTTTTCCATTAATTATATCAATCTTTTTAACTTTATGAAAAATACATTATGAGATATTGTTTTGTTCTCATTCATAAACCTTCTTAGTTCCTTTATAAACAAAGCATACACATCTAAAAATTTCAGCTTTTGCTCTGACACATAGTACGACTTGTAAATACAAAAACCTAAAATTGTCAAGAAATAATTTAAACCGTTATATCCTTGATCTGATATTTTGTATCCAAATACTATATGTTTTGCCAATATCTTGTTTTGAAAATTCATTTTTGCTAGAAGATAATGTACTTTCTTCCAAAAATCTTTCAAAAAAGAACATGTAATAAAGAAATGCAAATCATCTTCTTCTTTTGTTTTACAAAAGTTGCATTTATCGTTCTCAGATATTTTCCACTTTAATAGTAGCTGCTTTGTAGGAATGATATATTGAAGCAGTTTCCATCTGAAAATTTTCAACTTATTTTCCTTTAAAATTTTAAATATAAAATCATATACAAATGGCATCTGTGGTACGTATTCTTATTTTAAATATCTTGTCCAAATGTTGATACCGATTGGCTTTGTATATTTTTTATCTACTAAAGTTTTATAGAGTATTTTATTATTGATATCTTTTGTTTCAATTTGTTTATTTTGCCATCTTAATTTAACCTTACATATATTGATTTTACTCTTAACGGAGTTTTCTTTTTTTTAAACTTGCATCCATTCTTTTGGGATGCAGGATTTTAATATCTTAAACTCTGCAATCCAGTTTGTTTTATTAATTAACTTTTTTAAAATAAAACTTTCGGATAAATTTCCTTGACTATCCAACATGTCGTTTATATAAACCAATCAACTTTTAACCCAGTTCGGGAAAAACAAGCATTTGTTGCGATATTTAATATATTTATTTCCCCAAATAATCTGTTTTCTAATATTAGAGAAATGATTAGAAATGTTGATAAACCTCATCCTGTTTTAACCCAACTTGAAATTACTTGTAAATAAAAGTCGGGTATTTTTCCAAGTCTATCTATTGATTTAATATTATCTAAATTCATGTTAAAAACAAGAAAGTTTTTACCAAGATTGTTAAAATATTTAGTAGGAATAATCTTCCAATTCGACTTATTTTATTAGTCGATACAAGATGGCCCATATGTCCGTTTTAAATTGATCAGTCCGTACATGATCTCAAAGAAATATAACCAGCACTTATTACTTTTTATTTTACTAGGATAATGTATTCTTTCGTTGATTTAAGCTTAACACATGAGACTAACTTAGTCTAGATAATCAACAGACTTTTTCATTTTACTCTTAAATTAATTTATTTGAAATTTTGGTACTTAATATATAGGGATACTTCATACATTGCTAAATTACAAATATCAATCTTTTCAAAACACATCTTCTAGGGTGCATGGGACCTCAGTTACTCAGCACTAATTCTTTTTGGAAGGAGGGTTGTTACGGTTGTTAGCACAACATGGCCAAACAAGATATACATATGAATCATATTACATGATCCATCGCCCTGTAAGATTGATCGTTGACTATTTATTCAGTCATTTTATATATATATATATATATATATATATATAATATATATACGAGTCTTAATTGAAAACTACGTTCAAACCTTTGATTGCGTTGGATAAAAACCGCAATTTTTATACGTGTGCATGTTAAACAATTTCGATGTAGAAGGGTCTAAAAACAGCACAAACAACATTTTCCAAAAGACAAAAAAAGTGAAAAAGTATATTTAAACAAAACGCATTTGACTAACAGGTCGAACAACTGATGTTCTTTAACCCTGATGACTGCCATTGGCGATTGCCAAATAAAATTGATCACAAGATGTAACAAAATGGATCTTAAAATAAATTTAATACTAAACAGAAAAACTTTTTAAATTTGTGGCCACGATGTTATGCCACAAACATACGGTGTCAATATATTTTAGTACACCAGATCCGGATTTCGACAATAAATGTCTCTTCAGTGATGTTAGGGATCGAAACGGAATTTGGAAGGCCATATAAAGAGTATCCTCATTTTTAGAAAAAGAACCCTCATTTTTAGATAAACTCTTATATTTCAAGAGTCAATATAGGATAAACGGATCATATAAACCGGAGGGAAAATATGATACAAAGCCCAAACAAAAAAATACAAACGAGTCTAAATTGAAAACTGCGTTCAAACCTTTGATTGCGTTGCATAAAAACCGCAATTTTTATACGTGTGCATGTTAAACAAATTTCGTTGTAGAAGGGTCTAAAAAAGCACAAACAACATTTTCCAAAAGACAAAAAAAGTGAAAAAGTATATTTAAACAAATGCATTTGACTAACAGGTCGAACAACTGATGTTCTTTAACCCTGCTGACTGCCATTGGCGATTGCCAAATAAAATTGATTACAAGATGTAACAAAATGTATCTTAAAATAAATTTAATACTAAACAGAAAAACTTTTTAAACTTGTGGCCGCGATGTTATGCCACAGACATACGGTGTCAATAAATTTTAGTACACCAGATCCGGATTTCGACAATAAATGTCTCTTCAGTGATGTTAGGGATCGAAACGGAATTTGGAAGGCCATATAAAGAGTATCCTCATTTTTAGAAAAAGTACCCTCATTTTTAGATAAACTCTTATATTTCAAGAGTCAATATAGGATGAACGGATCATATAAACCGGAGAGAAAATATTATACAAAGCCCAAACAAAAAATATAAACGAGTCTAAATTGAAAACTACGTTCAAACCTTTGATATATATATATATATATACATGTATATGCTTAAAATTGTATAACGAGCAAATCTGTCAAAACATTCCCCAGTTTCTATCAAATTCAATAAAACAATATAAAGATAATAGCCATGAACGACGTTCTCAACATAATGGCCTTTGGACAATCAGGCAGGTCTGAGTGTTTTGTGTTTTGGACCTTGAAAATTCCATAATTCATCTATGCAGACTTAATTAAACTAACATGTAACTGAAATTCAAATGATAAATACCTTCTGTGTAATATCTTTAATGAATAACAGAATATTGTTGCTATCATACTAAAATTATATAAAAGAATGTTGTACTCACGGCTTTTTTGTGAAAGTTAGAGTTACATTTGCAGCTGACACACTAGGATCTGTTAATGATATACATCGGAAAATAAAATTACTCTAACATTAGGTCTAGATAGAAGATGTATACAATAAAACGTCAAACAAGACATTCTGATCAAATGGACACATTTGAACGATTGTCCTGATCCATAATGTTACGTTGTTGACATACAGAAAATTCCCAAAACGTACTTTAAATGGGTTATTGTTGCATCTAAAAAAGTACAAGATTAAAAAAATACATATTAGTGTCTTTAATACAGTAATAACGAGACAGCTTGAAAATGTCTTATTTGTAGTGATACTGAGTATGTTTTATATCGTTCGGAAATCCAAACGCCACAATTTTAAAAGTATGTCTGTTTTTCATAACAAAACGGATATTGAGTAAACCATGACAAAATACGTTCTAAAGTATTAACAAAAACATGTGTTATGATTGCAAACGAGGCAACTCTTCACAAGAGACTTATAGTTACCGCACGGTCCTCAACAATAAGCAAAGTCAATATTGCATATACAGTTATACAACGTCCCGACATTACAATTGTAAAACAATTCAAACGAACAAAATTACAGCACAATTAAGGTACACAATGAACGACGAGCAATATGAACACAGCAACAAACTTCGGTCTGCTTTATCCTAATTACAAATATATTTCCATTGTTGCACTTTCTTCTTTTTTTACATAGCCAACTTCGATATGTTTCAGAATATATCTGTTTACAAGCAAACCGGCCTTTGAACGCGGATGCCTCAGTGTTTAGTTTATATAATGATCGTACACACGTTGATATTGATGAGAAGCTGAACATTAAGAAGACCAACAATAGAAGCACAACAGTTATATACGATATTCGTTTATAATACAAATAAAGCAAACACATTATTTGAGTATACATAACAAAAGAAAAATTAACAGATTGCCGGATAAAGATTATAGATAATAGTTATCTAAGGTATCAGGACTATAATTTAAAACGCCAGATATGCTTACATAGATTAAAGATTACATGTTGTCTGCTCTATGGTCGGGTTGTTGTCGCATTGACACATTTCCCATTTCCCTTCTCAATTTTATGAAATTACACTTTTAAATATACTTACTTCGAACTGGGTCCATGTAATGAATTTCAATGATAAAGTATTTCAGTTTAGATCTTTTTCCAACCTTCAAAGACACATCTGTAAAAAAATTCAAAGTAAAACACCACGTACGGATGAATAAGACGAAAACCTCAACTCAACACAGGTTGTCATGTGGCAACCGTTTTTTTTTATCTGGTAAGATATCCACACGATAAAAATGTTAACAAAATGAAAGTATGAATTGTAAAAAAAATTATTTATATTTTTATATTGAAATTTTAGTTTGATTGGTAATATGATGATCTTAACTGTTAACATGTTAGACATGTGAATACATAAGAGTTTGTCTCCACAATTGAATTTGACAGCATTGAAAAATGAAACAAATCTGACGATCATTCAGAACACATTTATATTTTTAAAGGCATTTTTGCTTAGCCGATTTCAAGTATACATCTTACGATGAATTTTGCCTTTATTATGATCTACTTATAGCTCAAATTAACCTTTTGGAAATTCAAAGACACCATTCTTCTTAGAGAATTCATCCCAACCTCCGAAATTTACCGCGTCTCCTTTGCAGGTTTCCCCTTGTCCATGAGTACAGTCCCTACAAAGAATAACCATACGTGCACCCTTCTGTGTGACATGATTGTAAGGAAAATGATATGAATAAAACCTTTAGATATGACACGCATAACGAAATATCATGCTGATCATTGAGAAAAGTCTACAATCTCTTGTGTTATTTATTGAAATATACTATATTAAGATTGCATTCTTGCTGACATATTTATTCTATTGATATCAAAGCACGGTATTCGTAAACATAAGTCTGTTTAAGGGCACACAAATGATGTCGTGACTACAGGTTTTAGATAGTCAAATGAGGAGATTTGGTTTGGTTGCCAAACTAGTCTACCCACCACAAAATGATATAAATTAAAGAAATTGTAGATAAACGTACGGTATTTAACAATAAACAACATCAATACCGTATGGTCAGCTATAAAAAAAAAAAGCCAACGTGAAATTAAAGACTGATTGTTTATATAACAAATGCCAGTCTTCTACTTACAGAACTTCCTATTTTGCAAATTTTCAAAAGGTAAGGGTAAGGGTAATAAGTTAGTTATATGATTGAAATATAGTTTTTTTCAAACTGATTTCTGGTCAATAAAATTTATTTACGGCTTCAAATAGCAGAAAAGATCATGAAAACTGGAAACTTGCTATGGAAAATCAAGAGGACAAAAGAGCATAAAATATCACAAGGCCAAAAATTGGTCCTCAACGCAGCGAGAAATCTCGAAATAAAGAATTTTATATCAAAAACACCTTATTGTTTCATCACATATGTGTATAAAGTTATATCAAAGTTCAACATCTAGAACGTCAAGTATACGTTTGATCTTAACTTATTGTTCAGGGTCATCGGCTACTGCCCCTGTTGCTTGTTGTTTATGGTTTAGGATTTATACTGCCAAACATCTCATTTGAAACATTAAAAAGAAGAAAATTCATCTAAAAAAACACCAAAGAACTTCGACCCAATGCAATGAAGTTCGATATGTCAACAAATTAGAAAAAGTGTTTTGTCGATTTCCATGGATCGACGATGACAAACATTCTTTTGGTTCCAAAATATGATGTCTATGTTTCATCGTATGTATAGAGAAATAACTTATTAAAATTAACTTTGAATAAAACCCTAAGTAAAGGTAGGGGTAGTACAGAGTTTCAGTATATCTATAGGGCATCTACATGTCATGTGATTTGATTACCATGTTGACTGGGAAGATGCTGGTTCACCACAAACTCCAGTAGCCACGTGATGTACCACGGATCTGTCAGCCTTTGTTGATGAACTTACTGTAACAAAAACAAATAACATTTTATTAACCAGCTTCATTCGAACGGCTGTTGTAGTCATGTTTATGTAAAAATGCAACAATTAGTTGTTGTATAATTATCAATTGAACAAATTTAAGCAAGAGACCACGGACGAGGATTTATATAAATATAAGTCATTTTACCGTCTTTAATAGTGAGAAAAGATATGGTACGATATAAAAATAAAATCTCCTCTGATACAAAATTTGAAATAATTCAAAGGTGAAAATTACAGGTCTTATTAGTTCTAATATCAATAATTGGAAAACAAGCAACACAGAAATAACTCAACTTTAGGTGGCAGATTTAAACACAGCAAACACAACAAACGAATAGATAAAAACGTTCATATTTCTGATTTGGTGCAGTCATTTTCGTATGTAGAAAACGGTTGAATAAACCTGGTGGTATAGCTAGCTAAATTTCTCACTTGTATGTCCGTCGAATAAAATTCCATTTTAATGACAACATTGCAACCTGCTGCATTACCGTAGAACTCAGCAAGGTCATGTATATGTTAGACAGTGATGTAACAATCGATATAACAAGAATGTGTCCCAAGAACACGGATGCCCCACTCACACTATTATTTTCTATGTTTAATGGACCGTTAAATTGGGATAAAACTCTAATTTGGCATTAAAATTAGCAAGATCATATCATAGGAAACATGTGTACTAAGTTTCAAATTGATTGGACGTTAACTTCATAAAAAAAACTACCTTGACCAAAAACTTGAACCTGAAGCAGGACGAACAGACTGACGAACGACCGGACCAACAGACCAGAAAACATAATGCCCCTCTACTATCGTAGGTGTGGCATACTTACAAACTTTGTCGAGTCGTTGGAGATATATTGTTTTAAGCAATCACAATATACATGTAGTTGATATCATTTATAAACAATAAACAAAGTGTTTGCTGATATATGAAAATTAAATTTAGAAAAAAGAATATTTCATAGAGAAAAAAAGAACCGAGTTAGCAGGAATACAACAATACCAAAACCCTTGGGTAATTGTCACTGGTAAGACATTGATGATGAATAAACTCACCTTAGAAACCTCGCTTGAAATATTTTATATGCGCCAGACGGGCGTTTTGGATACAAAAGACTCATCAGTGACGCTCAAACAAACCTTTTTTTAAAAGGTCAAATAAAGTACGAGAAATTCCAAAAAAAAAAGGTTTTGCAAAATACAGCAAAGATTACATTGTATCTTAGTAGACAAACTTCATTTATACATGTATGTTTATATGTATACGTGGATATTGGTTGATTTTACTATTAAAAGTGTACAATTGAAAATTTTACATAGTATATACGGTTGAATCAAATTATTGTACTTCACTATGATTGATTATGTTTAAATATGTATCTAGCTAGTTGAATAATTGCCATAAAAGATTATCTAATATTTGAAAAAGAATGACTGTCATACCGCTGTTTCAGAATATAACGTAGTCTAGGTAATATTTGCAAATGTACACTGAAGAGCCATGATTGCTTACGAACGTTCCAAACAATTGAAATTCAATCAATGGCGTGACGATATTTTCATTTTGGGGTACGAACAATGGGATTACCCATAGTCCTTTAGATTCTGAAAATGTCTTTATTGTAAAAGTACAATTACATTAAAAAAAAGATAAAATAAAGTGTACTTACAAACATAACTGTCATCTATATCTTCAATTGGATGTGCAAAACATATGTACTGGTCAGGCTGTAAACATTACAAATAAACATAAATAATTTATATGTCATTTGGTTTTTGTTGAAAAGATGTCGCATTGTCGATCATATCAACTCTCATTTTAGTATGAATAAATGTTGTCCTTTCAATACTACTGTATTGATGCTATATTATTTTAACGTATCCAAAATGGAAAAAGACTAATTTTGTATGAACAGTATCAAAACGTAATTAAAAAAGGCAACGCTGGTTTGCCGATGTTCACTTCTGATGAATACTGTCAGACTTTAAACTGTGTTTCTTCTTTGACATTATATTGCGTTTAATTGTGCTTATATCTCAATAACACTTGTTTAAATTGTCAATAGTAAAATAATAGAAAACACCGTTAGTAAAATAAACAAATATCCATTTTATTTCATGTAACAGTGATAGCTTCCCGTCTATATATTTATTAAAATAAAATATGTTTTACTTACATATGACGTTTCTACAAGTGGCATAGATATTGTCATAGTTTTATATGCTTCATTGTCTTGATTATTGTAATTCTCCACTGATGCTCTTGTATTAACCACAGGAACTAATATAAAGATAAAAAATGACTGAAATAAAGACATTTCGGATTTAAGGATTTATTCAACTGACTCTCTTATATAGCCCTGCTGTTTAAGTATTATGTCTTATCTGTTTATAAACAGAATTGATCTTATCAACAATTGTCGTCATACTTGTTAGAACGCAATTTCTATTTACAAATAAGGTTCCTTCCTTTTAATCTTGCACCGAAAGCACCTTCTTTGGTGTACTTATATTGTTGTTTGATCGAAACATAGCATATTATATATTTATATTTATAACTTGACTGTTTACAAATTTTAAAATTTTTTGAAATACTAAAGGTTTTCTACCTCAGGCATATATTAACTTAGCTGTATTTGGTAATACTTTTAGGAATTGTGGTTCTCAATGCTCTTCAACTTCGTACTTTATTTGGCGTTTTAAACTTTTTGGGATTCGAGCGTCACTAATGAGTCTTTAGTAGACGAAAAGCGCGTCTGGCGAATATACTAAATTTAGTCCTGGTATCTATGATGAGTTTATTTATATATGTAAATTAATTTCAAAAATGTATGTTAGAATTAATTATATACTATAATGAACACTGTAAGAGGATTTTTAAGTTAATACTCTGGTTCAAAATTTTGTATAAATATGGTTTTCAGTTTAATATGTCTGTTTATAAAACATCTAAAAGAGAATGCACAATATCATAAAATCTTTTAGACTAAACCAATTTAATGGAGGTCCCTGGTTTAAAAACATAATTTAATCAGTAACAAATGGAAAAAGATATAACTAATTAAACTCTTCTTTCGAAAACAGGGGATTACGTTTTACAAATTATGGCTTTGATTGAGATTTGTCTCATTGCCACTCATACAACACATTCTTATATCTATGAATAGACAATAACAGAAAAGAATATTAGTATTTACCAAATTAGGGCCTCAGGAGGGCATATAGCGTACGAACAATATCATTACAAACAATAACATAATCTTGGAGTATAACTGATTAACTGTGCCGTGAATGATCATCTTTTCGACGAATTGATAATTAATATTTTTATCAAATAAGAAATATATCTTTATTTACCAAAGTCATAACAACTATAGGCATACAACATATAAACTACACAAGTATACATAGATAGCAGAAGGTAATGTGTTTAACATATTACATTATGTTATATCTTAATTTTTGTGCACGAAATATAAAAAGTAAAATCACAAAAATACTGAACTCAGAGGAAAATCAATTTGGAAAGTCCATAATCACATGGCAAAATCAAAAAACAAAACGCATCAAAAACGAATGGACAAGAACTGTCATATTCCTGACTTGGTACAGGCATTTTCAAATGTAGAAAATGGTGGATTAAACCTGGTTCTATAGCGCTAACCCTCTCACTTTAATAACAGTCTCATCAAATTCCGTTACATTTACATGATGCGTTAAATAAACAGTCACAATCAATAAAATAGTCAAAATATGGGAACATCAGTCATCATCGTATAACAATTTAACAGGACACAACAACATCTACTATCTACGAACACATGGATTGATTTGAGTGTCTGACGTCAGAAAAATTATATACGTCACATAAATTTGTCGTTCAATGTGCATACAATAGTTATCCAAAGTACCTGGATTATAAACAATTTTAAATTTTACATAGGCAATGAGCGCAGACAGGGTTAAAAAATCAAAAGTATGTAAGAATAAATTACAGAAATCAAACTAGTCCAAAAGTAAATTTACCCACATTACATAATTCTTTAAGATTATTAGAACTCATTAATTGTATATATTTATACATAGAAGGTTTTCTCCAATAATATGGTTTTATAAAATAAGATCTAAGACCTTGATAAGTGGGACATTTCAAAATAAAATGCATCTCATCTTCAAAGTCGTCTTTACAAAAACTACATACTAGTCTATTACTTCTTGGAATTGCAGAATAGCGACCACATTATATAGCTAAATCATGGCTACTAATTCTTATTTTGGTAAAACATGTCTTATAAATAACTGGTATTGGTTTACATAAATAATTTTGTAAATAAAAATTATGAACCATATATCTATAACTTGTACAGTTTACTAAATTATTCATTTGGCTGTCAAAATCTTGCTTCATACAATCAAACAGGCGTTGTTTAATTATCAAGTAAAAACTACTGGAGTGCTTACTATCTAAAAAAAACCTTGATTATACCAAATATCACCTAAACCTATACTGAGCAACTCATTTTTAATAAAATACAACCAATTTGTCTTATTATTTGGACATTTTTGTAAATTGTCATATAAAAAACAGTAACAGTTTTTCAAAATACAGTTTGTAGTACATAACAGCTTAAACCAGTATTTAAAAATTCGACATTTTCTGGTGTGCAATAATGGTAATCTACCTAGCTCATAGTACACCATGACATTACTAGTAGAGCTTTTTACTTTCATAATATTTTTACAATAGCCCAGATGTATTGTGAGCACCCCAAATTTCACAACCATAACAAAGTACACTATTTATATAAGTATCAAAAAGTGAAAGTAAAGTTACACAATTCAAACATATATCCTTTACATTTCTCCTTAAGGCAAACACAGCTTTTCTACCCTGTTCTGAGAGTTTCTGCTGTAACACATTATATTTACCATTAAAATTTAACAAAATACCAAGATAACTAAACGTATCTACAACTTCTATTGCCTGGTTATCATAACACCATTTTTCATTGTCATGTATTTTTCCACCCTTTCTAAAAACAACAATTTTAGTTTTTGCTATATTCACACTAAGTGACCATTTAGAGGTATAATCATACAAAGTATCAAGTAACATTGTAATCCAGATACAGTTTCTGAAAAAAAATAACCATATCGTCAGCGTACATTAGTAAAAATAAATTTAGTTCCTTCATCTCATAAGGAATAGAGTCACTATTTATAAAAGCCATTTCACAATCATTGACATACATAGAAAAAGATATCGGTGATACTTCACCTTGCATCAAACCTACTTCATTAATAAAATAATCAGAATCGAACCCATCAACACTTACACAAGAAGTGACATTAGAATACATAGCTTTGATAACCATTAAAAATTTACCTTGTATACCAATTTTTAATAGTTTATACATTAACATATATCTTTGAACAGTGTCAAAAGCTTTTGTGTAGTCTACAAAACAACAATAAAAACGATTTTTGGCTGATAAAGATTTGAAAATTAATGATGTAGAAGCAAAAATAGCATCTACTGTACCCAGACCGGGGCGAATGCCGAACTGGGCATCGGTCACAATATCAAACGTTTCCGACCAGTCTATTAAACGTTGATTAAGAACGGACGTAAATAACTTTCCAAAATTACTGACTAAACTTATCCCTCTGTAGTTGTTCGGATCGAGCACATTACCCTTCTATTTTCTAAATCAACAAATAAATCACAATGATAAAGTTTATAAAAATTCGATCTGACAGGGGGTATATAAACGCAGGCAATAAATAAGTTTTTATCACTTGTAACAATATCCTTTTCAATATTCAACCATATAATTGTATCATGAATACATGTTTCGATAGAAATTTTATTAGAAAAACACTCTTTTATTAAAATTACAATACCTCCTCCTTGAATAGATTTAGACTTGCGTCTAGCATACAAAAAACAATCATAACCAGGAATAGACAAACTAAATTCATTTATATAAAACATGTAAAGAAAAAAATTATAAACAAATACATGTAATGTGACAAAGCCTTTACTTCAGTTAAACGGAAAGTGTCACAAGCTTAAGATTACAGACACTTACAAGAAAATGAACTAATGTCTTTTTACCATAGAAATATAATATTTGGTGTTCTTAATGTGTCTCGTCTTGACAGTTTTAGAATTTTTAATACTGTATAAAAAAATGTATTTTTTTTAGAGAAACAAATGTTTGCTTTACTGATCAACAAGTATGCAAACACTGGCAGGAACCATTGGTCTTTTTATATTTTCATATATTTTGTGGGTAAATGTATTTTTATTCGATGCCAATGGAAAACTGTAAATTAAGAAATTATAGCGTGCATTTATCAAGGCAATTTTTCAAGACGTGACAAAAATGTGAGCTTAAAAGAGGGACGAAAGATACCAAAGGGACAGTCAAACTCATAAATCTAAAACAAACTGACAACGCCATGGCTAAAAATGAAAAAAAGACAAACAGACAAACAATAGTACACATGACACAACATAGAAAACTAAAAATAAACAACACGAATCCCACCAAAAACTAGGCGTGATTTCAGGTGCTCCGGAAGGGTAAGCAGATCCTGCTCCACATGTGGCACCCGTGGTGTTGCTTATGTGATTACAAATCCGGTAAATAGTCTTATTCGGTAGGTCACATTCATGAAAGGGAAGGGGATTGTAGTTACGACGTAAGGAACATATCCGATATCATTTGTGACACGGTTATTCCATAACGGTCAGCCAACTCGTGATGGCGTCCGTAAAATTTACGAAGGGATGATTTCAACTTCATCATTTGGAACTTTTGGTTTAATAGCTTCCTTGTGAGTAATAACCCTCTATCAAGAAACTCATGATAGGAAATGCAAGCACGGGAATATCGTATCAATTGGGAGATATATACCCCGTATTCAGGTGCTGCTGGAATGTTGCTACTTAGAAATGGTAAGTTCACAATTTGAAAGCTGAAATCATCTCTTTTGTCGATAAAATTTTGTTTTTAACCGACCCTCATTGTCAATTTCGAGATGTAAGTCAAGATATGAAGCCGACTCAACTGTATCTGTAGTATCCTTTATCTCAAATTCGATGGGATAGATGCGTTCTACATACTCACCAAATTTTGAATTGTTTAGTGAAAGAACGTCATCTTTATAGAGGATAGTAGAGTTAAAGAATGTTGCTTACTTTTTATCTTTCTTCCTAAGAACTTTCTGCATAAAGTCAGCCTCATAATAATAAAGAAACAAGTCGGCAAGTAGGGGGCACACTTTGTTCCCATTGGGATGCCGACAGTCTATTCATGTGTTCAAGAGTATCGGCATCCTTATGTATGTATCGGATATCATAATGCGAGTTCTTATTTATGCGATACTCACCCACTCGCAGTATTTGCATGAATGAAAAAGATACGAAAATTCATGAATTTATTTTCAGTACAAAGTAACAAACATCAAATTTATATGACTGGATTTGTTTGGTACTTCTGAGGCACTGTGTTATACAATAAATGCTATTTTTTGTTGAATATTTAACATATAAGTAGTTAGCATCTGTCCATTATTGTTAAATTTATGATTTAGAGCAAAACTATGCTCAACTCAATTTCAATTATTCAGGTTGCAAGTATAGGTTTTCCCATAGGAACTCCTTTAACGGCTAAAACTGTACCACTTTTACTATGAAGTTTTGAAAAAAAATCTAGAATTGAAAGTTCATTTGCACCACAATTTTTTTCAAAGGTCAAAATAAAGGGCTGTGCGGCATATTTTCAAAGTTTATATGCCCTGAACTTCTCAAAGTTTAAACTTACACTAATTTTCTTCTTTACCCCTACCTCGAATGAAGATTACCACATATTTCAATATAAACAATATGCACGTGTTTATTTACTGGTAACATTCCCAAGTTCTGTCTCTGCGGTATGGAACACAATGAGCATAACTTGGAAGCAGTGTGTAAACACAATCTATTTTCTATGAATATTCAATTACTCCCCAAAAGAGGAGGGTTTTCAGAAACAGCAGTGCAACCTATATACATTTTTTCTATGTTTTCTTTGTTTTGAAATGATTTTCATGTGAAAACATATGCGATTAATTAAGTTTTGTAAATAATATGTACTTTGTACTAATTAAAATCTCAAATCTTAAAAAAAACACTGATTCCGTTCCTGTTTTATTGGTTTTTGTCTATATACGCACAGTTATTTGCGTGTTCCCATTTTGTCAAAGTGATTACTGTGAAAGATGTAATGCATAACACTAGGTACATTGGTACCATTTTGAATGTACAGGTTTCCTCGATGATTCATGCAAGCTTATTTACTATACAAACAACACACGTTAATGAAAGGTCACAGATTTTAGAGTGCCGTTTAAACTACTTCGTAAAAGTCTGAAACCTTCCTTTGTTATCTGAACAAATAGTCTTGATGATAAACAGAAACAAAATTCCCCTTCGATTTACTATCTGATTGACATGACGCAGTTTCGTCAAAATTTGTTTTGCAATGGGTATATAAATCAAAGACAGTACAAGAAACTTTATTCAAGCAATATCAGTTCTACGCAATTAGCATTATAATTTCTGCATTATGAGAGTAATTTTTATTTTACCTTTCATCGTTTCATGTAAGTATATTTGCATTTTACATATAATTCACATTGAATCGTAGATATTCATATATTTTGTTGTTAAGAGTTTAAATAAAAATACAATAGTTTCCTTTATTGAAATACAATTTTCTTATTTGCGTTTTATTTTTCTTACCTTCATTTGTTATGTTTTCTTTTGTTTAATATATTTTGCTTTCTTTTTATTATTTTAAATACACAATATACAATACGAAACAGTACAATCACCAACTAAGTACAGATTCGTGGATAAATGTTGTTTAAACAGATAAACATTTATTTCATTTTTAATTCCATTGAAAAGAATATCGTTTATAATAACATATAGTTCTGTCTTCAACGGTCAATAACGTCAATGTTTTGATGTTTGAAAAATTCTAAACATCCAAGTGATGAATTACATTTCGATATACTTTTCTTAAATATTTTGTTTATGTTTTTTTTTTCTGTAGACATTAAAATTAGAAGTGGCTGGACTGCCTCAAGCCTCTACAACAACCACTCTACCTGGAATCAATAGTATCATTGATAAGTCATCGCCCGACGACGTCTTGATGGATCAAGTTATCAACGCGTCTCGATTTGGACTCATAAAGATCTCTAACGTCCTGCGGATCAAAATACAACGCCGATCTCGATTCTGGTCTCAATAAAAATCTTCTAAACGTCCTTGCTGGTATCAAGAATATCAACGCGATTTACTCTTGTACTCAATAAAAATCATCGATTTCTTGCTATGTATAAGAATATAGCGTCTTGATTTGATCATAAAAGATCTTCTAACGTCTTGTCTGGTATCAAGAATATCAACGCCGATGTTGACTCTGGACTCAATAAAAGATCATCGAACGTTCTTGCTAGTATCAAGAATATCAACGCCGATCTTGATTTTGGACTCAATAAAAGATCTTCTAACGTTCTTGCTGGTATCAAGAATATCAACGCCGATGTTGACTTTTGGACTCAATAAAAGATCATCGACGTTCTTGCTGTATCAAGAATATCAACGCCGATCTGATTTTGGACTCAATAAAAGATCTTCTACGTCCTTGCTGGGATCAAGAATATCAACGCCGATCTTGATTTGGACTCAATAAAAAACTCTCTTGCTGTATCAAGAATATCAACGCCGATTTGTTACTTGGACTCAATAAAAGATCATCGTACGTTCTTGCTAGTATCAAGAATATCAACGCCGATCTTGATTTGGACTCAATAAAAGATCTTCTAACGTCCTTGCTGTATCAAGAATATCAACGTCGATCTTGATTTTGGACTCAATAAAGATCTTCTAACGTCTTGCTGTATCAAGAAATCAACGCCGATGTTGACTCTGGACTCAATAAAAGATCTCTAACGTTCCTTGCTGGTATCAAGAATATCAACGCCATTTGATTTTGGACTCAATAAAAGATCTTCTAACGTCCTTGCTGTATCAAGAATATCAACGCCGATCTTGATTTGGACTCAATAAAAGATCTTCTAACGTCCTTGCTGGTATCAAGAATATCAACGCCGATCTTGATTTTGGACTCAATAAAAGATCTTCTAACGTCCTTGCTGGTATCAAGAATATCAACGCCGATCTTGATTGACTCAATAAAAAGATCTTCTAACGTCCTTGCTGTATCAAGAATATCAACGCCGATCTTGACTCTGGACTCAATAAAAGATCTCGACGTTCTTGCTAGTATCAAGAATATCAACGCCGATCTTGATTTTGGACTCAATAAAAGATCTTCTAACGTCCTTGCTGTATCAAGAATATCAACGCCGATGTTGACTCTGGACTCAATAAAAGATCTCTAACGTCTCTTGCTGGTATCAAGAATATCAACGCCGATCTTGATTTTGGACTCAATAAAAGATCTTCTAACGTCCTTGCTGGTATCAAGAATATCAACGCCGATTTGACTCTGGACTCAATAAAAGATCATCACGTTCTTTGCTAGTATCAAGAATATCAACGCCGATCTTGATTTGGACTCAATAAAAGATCTTCTAACGTCTTGCTAGTATCAAGAATATCAACGCCGATCTTGATTTGGACTCAATAAAAGATCTTCTAACGTCCTTGCTGGTATCAAGAATATCAACGCCGATTTGACTCTGGACTCAATAAAAGATCATCGACGTTCTTGCTAGTATCAAGAATATCAACGCCGATCTTGATTTTGGACTCAATAAAAGATCTTCTAACGTCCTTGCTGGTATCAAGAATATCAACGCCGATGTTGACTTGGACTCAATAAAAGATCTTCGGTTCTTGCTGTATCAAGAATATCAACGCCGATCTTGATTTTGGACTCAATAAAAGATCTTCTAACGTCTTGCTAGTATCAAGAATATCAACGCCGATCTTGATTTTGGACTCAATAAAAGATCTTCTAACGTCTTGCTGGTATCAAGAATATCAACGCCGATCTTGATTTTGGACTCAATAAAAGATCTTCTAACGTCCTTGCTGGTATCAAGAATATCAACGCCGATCTTGACTCTGGACTCAATAAAAGATCATCGGACGTTCTTGCTAGTATCAAGAATATCAACGCCGATCTTGATTTTGGACTCAATAAAAGATCTTCTAACGTCCTTGCTAGTATCAAGAATATCAACGCCGATGTTGACTCTGGACTCAATAAAAGATCATCGGACGTTCTTGCTGGTATCAAGATATCAACGCCGATCTTGATTTTGGACTCAATAAAAGATCTTCTAACGTCCTTGCTGTATCAAGAATATCAACGCCGATTTGACTTTGGACTCAATAAAAGATCATCTAACGTTCTTGCTGTATCAAGAATATCAACGCCGATCTTGATTTTGGACTCAATAAAAGATCTTCTAACGTCCTTGCTAGTATCAAGAATATCAACGCCGATCTTGATTTGGACTCAATAAAAGATCTTCTAACGTCCTTGCTAGTATCAAGAATATCAACGCCGATTTGACTCTGGACTCAATAAAAGATCATCGAACGTTCTTGCTAGTATCAAGAATATCAACGCCGATTCTTGATTTGGCTCAATAAAAGATCATTCGGCTAACGTCCTTGCTGGTATCAAGAATATCAACGCCGATGTTGATTTGGACTCAATAAAAGATCTTCTAACGTCCTTGCTGGTATCAAGAATATCAACGCCGATGTTGACTCTGGACTCAATAAAAGATCATCGAACGTTCTTGCTAGTATCAAGAATATCAACGCCGATCTTGATTTTGGACTCAATAAAAGATCTTCTAACGTTCTTGCTAGTATCAAGAATATCAACGCCGATCTTGATTTTGGACTCAATAAAAGATCTTCTAACGTCCTTGCTGGTATCAAGGAATATCAACGCCGATGTTGACTCTGGACTCAATAAAAGATCATCGGACAGTTCTTGCTAGTATCAAGAATATCAACGCCGATCTTGATTTTGGACTCAATAAAAGATCTTCTAACGTCCTTGCTGGTATCAAGAATATCAACGCGATGTTGACTCTGGACTCAATAAAAGATCATCGGACGTTCTTGCTAGTATCAAGAATATCAACGCCGATCTTGATTTTGGACTCAATAAAAGATCTTCTAACGTCCTTGCTGTATCAAGAATATCAACGCCGATCTTGATTTTGGACTCAATAAAAGATCTTCGAACGTCCTTGCTGGTATCAAGAATATCAACGCCGATTTGATTTTGGACTCAATAAAAGATCTTCTAACGTCTTGCTGGTATCAAGAATATCAACGCCGATCTTGACTCTGGACTCAATAAAAGATCATCGGACGTTCTTGCTAGTATCAAGAATATCAACGCCGATCTTGATTTTGGACTCAATAAAAGATCTTCTAACGTCCTTGCTGGATCAAGAATATCAACGCCGATGTTGACTCTGGACTCAATAAAAGATCTTCTAACGTCCTTGCTGGTATCAAGAATATCAACGCCGATCTTGACTCTGGACTCAATAAAAGATCTTCTAACGTCCTTGCTGGTATCAAGAATATCAACGCCGATGTTGACTCTGGACTCAATAAAAGATCATCGGACGTTCTTGCTAGTATCAAGAATATCAACTCCGATCTTGATTTTGGACTCAATAAAAGATCTTCTAACGTCCTTGCTGGTATCAAGAATATCAACGCCGATCTTGACTCTGGACTCAATAAAAGATCATCGGACGTTCTTGCTAGTATCAAGAATATCAACGCCGATCTTGATTTTGGACTCAATGAAAGATCTTCTAACGTCCTTGCTGGTATCAAGAATATCAACGCCGATGTTGACTCTGGACTCAATAAAAGATCATCGGACGTTCTTGCTAGTATCAAGAATATCAACGCCGATCTTGATTTTGGACTCAATGAAAGATCTTCTAACGTCCTTGCTGGTATCAAGAATATCAACGCCGATGTTGACTCTGGACTCAATAAAAGATCATCGGACGTTCTTGCTAGTATCAAGAATATCAACGCCAAGCTTGATGTTGGACTCAATAAAAGATCTTCTAACGTTCTTGCTGGTATCAAGAATATCAACGCCGATGTTGACTCTGGACTCAATAAAAGATCATCGGATGTTCTTGCTAGTATCAAGAATATCAACGCCGATCTTGATTTTGGACTCAATAAAAGATCTTCTAACGTCCTTGCTGGTATCAAGAATATCAACGCCGATCTTGATTTTGGACTCAATAAAAGATCTTCTAACGTCCTTGCTGGTATCAAGAATATCAACGCCGATGTTGACTCTGGACTCAATAAAAGATCATCGGACGTTCTTGCTAGTATCAAGAATATCAACGCCGATCTTGATTTTGGACTCAATAAAAGATCTTCTAACGTCCTTGCTGGTATCAAGAATATCAACGCCGATGTTGACTCTGGACTCAATAAAAGATCATCGGACGTTCTTGCTAGTATCATGAATATCAACGCCGATCTTGATTTTGGACTCAATAAAAGATCTTCTAACGTCCTTGCTGGTATCAAGAATATCAACGCCGATGTTGACTCTGGACTCAATAAAAGATCATCGGACGTTCTTGCTAGTATCAAGAATATCAACGCCAATCTTGATGTTGGACTCAATAAAAGATCTTCTAACGTTCTTGCTGGTATCAAGAATATCAACGCCGATGTTGACTCTGGACTCAATAAAAGATCATCGGACGTTCTTGCTAGTATCAAGAATATCAACGCCGATCTTGATTTTGGACTCAATAAAAGATCTTCTAACGTCCTTGCTGGTATCAAGAATATCAACGCCGATGTTGACTCTGGACTCAATAAAAGATCATCGGACGTTCTTGCTAGTATCAAGAATATCAACGCCAATCTTGATGTTGGACTCAATAAAAGATCTTCTAACGTTCTTGCTGGTATCAAGAATATCAACGCCGATGTTGACTCTGGACTCAATAAAAGATCATCGGACGTTCTTGCTAGTATCAAGAATATCAACGCCGATCTTGATTTTGGACTCAATAAAAGATCTTCTAACGTCCTTGCTGGTATCAAGAATATCAACGCCGATGTTGACTCTGGGCTCAAAAAAAGATCATCGGACGTTTTTGCTGGTATCGAAAACATTAACGCTAGCGCTGATCTCGGTTCTGAACTCAATAAAAGATCCTCTGACGTTCTCGCGGGGATCAAGAATTTCAACGCCGATATTGATTCTGGACTTAATAAAAGATTATCTGACTTTTTTGCTGGGATCAAGACCATCAACGCGGATGTTGACTCTGGACTCAAAAAAAGATCATCGGATGTTCTTGCTGGTATCAAAAACATCAACGCCGACCTCGAATCTAGACTCAATCAAAGATCATCAACTAACGTTCTTGCTTGGATCAAGAACATCAACGCCGACCTCGATTCTGGACTCAATGAAAGATCATCGGACGTTCTTGCTGGGATCAAGAATATCAACGCCGACCTTGATTTTGGACTCAATAAAAGATCCTCTAACGTCCTTGCTGGGATCAAGAATATCAACGCCGACCTCGATTCTGGACTCAATAAAAGATCATCGGACGTTCTTGCTGGGATCAATAACAATATGAATCAGTTAAATGTCCTTGCTGGAATTAAAAATAGTAACGTACAACTGGAAGGTGAACTAGATAAAAGAGCATTACCTTACCCAGCTGCTGGAATAAAAGATATCAACGTTCATTTAGAGGTTCGACTCAACAAAAGAACATCTCCAAAAATACTTTCTGGAATTAAGAATATTAATTTCCAGTTAGAAGATGGTCTGAATAGAATGTTTTCTTCAGATGTCCTTGTTGGGATAAAGAATACCAACGTTAAATTTGCCGATAGGCTTAATAAAAGAGCAGCAGATAGCCGGGCTGAATTATCAACTATGAATGGTAAACCAGGAGAGGCATACCAGAGATAAAGGTACAGTGTACACATCCTTTCATTGTTATTATAAAATTACAGCAAATGATTTCAAGTGATTGATGTAATTCTTTTATTCTTGTGTTCTTGACATTTTTGGTAGGATATATTTTTGTAGTGAATATTACTTGTATTTGTTTCTTTACAATAGAAACCAGTCTTAAAGTTTAACTATGTTTACTAGAACAATTCATTTCATGTTATACAATATATTTTGACTGCTGACACTTTCAACTTTTTAAAGAATTTGAAATTTAAACATACTAAATGTTCCATCTGTTTGAACGTCATTTCTGATGATATCATATACGTTTTTTGTGCTACGACATGTGTATGTGTAAGATGTGTAAAAAAAAGAAACAAATACTATTTCTTTTAATCAATTTATACATATATTACATTTAAGATAAATTTGTTTTTTGCAGTATGGTTAAAGATCAAAGAAAGAAATCGAGGTTAGTGATAAATAAGTATTCGTATTACATTATGGTGCAACACCTTTTAAAACGTAACCGGTGTTTATGCAAATGAAACAAATATCCACAAAAGATCATAGGGCAATACTGTAAAATCAAAAACAAATATGTGTTCATCCTTTCAATTCATTCTTGTATTACTTTTTATTTATTTGGAAATTAATTCAGTCAAAGTAGAAAATTGTTTTTAATAGTTTGCTTGAATTTCAAGATTTGTGACAAAGATTCGTCAGACGAAAATCCCTAATTTAACATAATTTTAATGTGTTAATATCAACAACAAGAAGTAATCATCGGAGGAACATGTCAAACGTTTATTATTTGAGTGGAGAGAAACTACCCTGAATACAGTAAAATGCAATAAGATTGAGATACCGAATTATATATGTATCACAATGTATTTATAATTTATGATTATCTTATTTTTGTAGGTGCCAACAGCTAGTTGTGATACTATTTTATTTATTTTACTTTTTAATAAACGATTTTTTAAATCTCATTCTTACCATAGGTTTGCCTACTGAATTCGAAGAATAGGATATGCCATAATCAAACATAAGAAATGCGAAAATATGTGGTATGATTGCCAATGAGAGGACTTTACAACAGAGACCAAATTGTAATAGTTTTCAACTGTAGCTGAATTTAAAGTTTTCGACAATCGTTCAAAACCATACCGTATAGTAAGCTATTACGATCAAAATTGTTAAACAATTCAAAACATAACGAAAACAAAACTAACGGCCTTATTGTTGTACAAAACAATAAACTGCAATAAAAGGCAAAATATACTAGAAATCAACGAGCCACAACCACTGAGTAATTACACGAATAAGTGAATGCCCCTGGTATCTTTGATAAGTTTATCTACACTTTATTATGCCATCTTTAACAAAGATGAATGTTTCTTTGAATTGTTACGTCAGTTATGGTCTATGCCAGTGATACAATTGATAATGGAGATGGGGAATTGGTCAAAGAGTCAACAACCCGACAAAAGAGCAGACAACAGCCGAAGGCCACCAATTGATCTTCAATGCAGCGAGAAACTCCAGCAGCAAGAGGCGTCCTTCATCTGGCTCCTAAACAAATATGCATAATTACACAGTTTTTATGTTTGGTTCTTATCATGGCCACATTAACGTCTTATGTCTGTTTAGTTTGCTTGCTAGCTCATTTTGGTCATTATAACAAGACTATAAACAACTTTCATACGCATAGCTTTACATCAAGGTTATAACACCTGTACCTAGTCAATAATATGCTAGTTGTTTGTGTGTGTTGTTTCGATGAAAAGCGTTTTATGTTGTCAGTTTTGTAACTTTCCCTTTTCGGATATTCCTTGGAGTTCGATATTTGTTGTATGCTTTTTACCTGACCTAGAACCGACATGAAGAGGGCTAAACATTTCAGCTAGAGCTAAGCTCTTCTAACGATGAATAGTTGTGTATCAACACAATAGCACACAATGAATTTATTGCTCTTTAAATACAAGTTGTAATGGAAAAAGATGATTATATTAAAAATCAACCATGAAATTTTGCTTTAAAACATTTTGTAAAATCAGAATAAAAAACAGTGGTAGAAAAATGTTTTCCTTTTTATTTTAAAGTCTAAAAACTTAAAGTAATCTGAGGTTAGATGAAAATCTCAATGAGTCTTTGTTTTGAACACTAAAAACAAGGCCGAATATAAATTATCAATTAATATTAAGATTATATTAATTAACTGTTAATGAAATTGAAAAATAGAAAAAAAAAGTCTTAATGCATTTTCAATATGATAGATTGAATTCGTTGTTAAATAATTAAAATAATAATATTTGGGAACTCAAATGTAGAAACGTCTCTTGTGGTGTCCCTTTGATGGCATACACATGTAAAAGGTTAATGTCACTATAATAAAGATTTTTTTTATAAGGAACGATTATAGTTCATATCCGTGGTTGCCAAATTTATTTTCTGAAAAATTCTAAAAGTTCCATTTATTTTTGTCTTGATCTGTATATAATAGTATATAATTTATAAACTTTTCTAAACTATTGATTTTATGATTTGTGGTCTTAAATTTATACAGTTACACATACGGTATCTTCATTGTTTGTGGTTTTGATGAAGCATTAAAAGACTAACAGTCTTCAATCCCAATGTTGGGTTCAATGTATTATTCCACTTCACATATTTGAATATTTAAGGGCACCAATAAAATGGATACTTGGAGGTATTGTACAGCTCCATTCGATCTAGGAGTTTAAGTAAACCTGAGGGTAGAAACACCACCTCACTAGCATACTTATTGAGCTTGTAGAGACGAGAGACGATTTTTTCCCATTTGTTAATCTTACTCGCTTTAGGGCATGAGAGAAGATTTAGTTGCTATGATACAAGGAGCCTGAAGATCTTGGCAAAGTGGTCCAAATTTAAGCTCATTAGTGTTAAGTTCATTCATCAGTATGAGTTCTCATAAACCGGGACTCCTATGTACCGGCTTCTATTGACGTAGATATCATTTTCATCAATCGGTGAGCCCCCAATAAAGATTCAATTGTTTCCATAAGCAATGACAGGTCATACTCAGTTGTAAATACTTTTATGCAAGATAACCAAGTGTTGTGTCTTTGGCTGGTTTAATTTGGTAGGTTAGTGATTTGCAAACACGAGAGGTAGAGTAGATAATTCAGATAGTGGTAGTATCCTTATATTATTTTCAATCGAAGCCATGATTTTCGAATTCGTATGCTACGACTACAGATGAGTGCAGTCCTAAACTGTATAGCAAGTTAACTTGATAACCAGTCATTTGGACTGGTCAAATTTAACCTGTGACCGGATTTAGGACTGCTCTGACCAGTCCTAGGACCAAAATCTAGTTAACTTGAAAAGTGGACTTGGTCCTAGGACTGTTTTTATGTCTGCCAAAAAGTTAACTTGGAAACAGGTCCGCTATTGATATAAGTTAACTTCGAACCAGTCCTGTCATAACTTAACAGAAGTTCACTTCGAAACCAGTCCTGCCACAAAGTTAACATAAGGTAACTTTTGCTTTGACAAATCCGATCAAAACCAGACCTGTTCCCAAGTTAACTTTTGACTGGTCTGCTCAACACTGAGTCAACTTGTAGTCAGGACCGCTCTTCATCGACTTTTTAAAAATATTTTTAATATCTTTGTTTCGTAGTATAAACATCGAAAATAAAGTAAAATTAATATTTCCGTTATATAAATAGGATTAAATACAAATATTAAAAAATAAAGTACACATAAAACGTTTCTTGTTTATATACAAATTAAATTATTTATCTGTGATCTGCTAATCTATGAATTAAAAAAAAACTATCTTGGTTACAATGATAACGGGCACTGAATATATATTCCAATACCTATTATATTCAACCATATTTGCACTTAATATAATGTACATCTATGCAACGACGTATATGAGATGTCTGTTATACGTCCTTGATCTATGTACTAGCCACAATCAGCATTATTTTAATTTCAGGAGAGAAATTATTATACAAAATGAAAGCATCATTTAAACACGTACATGGCTACAAAATTTGGTCTGCACAAATCAAAAGTCCCAGCATGTCCTTCTTTTGTACAATCTTTATACCATGTATACCCGCATAGTAAATCAGCAATATTTTGTATGCCAGGATTCAATGTATAATACATTATATACAGCTATATTGCAAAACAATAACAACATGAACAACAAATGTTTGTTCGCATAAATTTACGGTGCCAGCATGTCCTCCTTTTATTCAAAATAATGATACGTAACAAAATTTCAGTAATTTTGATACCTCATATTAACTTGTACAACAAAATGATTTCACCGCATTGACCAAAACTGACCAAATGTGCACTTTAATTTGTAAATCTATATACCTACCATGTATACCCGCATAGTAAATCAGCCATATTTTTGTGTTAGGCTTCAATGTACAATACAATGGACAGCAATATTTCAATACAATAACAACCAATTTTTGTTCGCATACATTTAGGGTGCTAGAATGTCCTCCTTTTATTCAAAATATTGATACGTAACAAAATTTCAGTCGTTTTGATACCTCATGCTGACTTGTACAACAAAATTATGTGACCGCTTCCACCGAAACTGACCATATGTGCACTTAAATTTGTAAATCTTAATACCATATATACCTGCATAGTAATTCAGCCATATTTTTTTATGTCAGGATTCAATGTATAATACAATGGACAGCAATATTGCAATACACTAACACCAAATTTTAGTTCGCATAAATTTAGGGTGCCAGAATGTCCTCCTTTTATTCAAAATATTGATACGTAACAAAATTTCAGTAGTTTTGATACCTCAAGCTGACTTGTACACCAAAATGATTTGACCAAATTGACCAAAGCTGACCATATGAGCACTTTAATTTGTAAATCAGTATACCCCAATAGTAAGTCAGCCATATTTTTTATGTCAGAATTCAATGTATAATACTATGGTCAGCAATATTGCAATACATGTACTACAATAGCAACAAATTTTTGTTTCGCATAAATTAAGGGTGCCAGCATGTCCTCCTTATACTCAAAATATTGATACAGTGTACGTACCAAAATTTCAATAGTTTTGATACCTCAAGCTGACTTATATAACAAAATGATTTGACCGCATTTTACCAAAACTGACCATATGTGCACTTTAATTTGTAAATCTATATACCCGCATAGTAAATCAGCCATATTTTTTTATGTCAGGTTTCAATGTATAATACAATGGACAGCTATATTGCAATACAATAACAACATGAACAACAGCTTTTTGTTCGCATAAATTTAGGGTGCCAGCATATCCTCCTTTTATTCAAAATATTGATACGTAACAAAATTTCAGTAGTTTTGATACTTCATGCTGACTTGTACAACAAAATTATTTGACCGCATTGACCAAAACTTACCATATGTGCACTTTAATTTGTAAATCCATATACCCGCATAGTAAATCAGCCATATTTTTTATGTCAGGATTCAATGTATAATACAATGGACAGTAATATTGCAATATAATAACAACAAATTTTTGTTTGCATTAATTTTGGATGCCAGAACGTCCTCCTTTTATTCAAAATTTTGATATATGTAATAAAATTTCAGTAGTTTTGATACCTCATGCTGACTTTACAACAACTTGAAATGATTTGAGATCATTGACCAAAACTGGCCATATGTGCACTTTAATATGTAAATCTTTATTCCATGTACACCCGCATAGTAAATCAGCCATATTTTTTATGCCAGGATTCAATGTATAATACAATGGACAGCTATATTGCAACATGAACAACAAATTTTTGTTCGCCTAAATTTAGGGTGCCAGCATGTCCTCCTTTTATTCAAAATATTGATACGTAACAAATTTCAGTAGTTTTGATACCTCATGTTGACTTGTACAACAAAATGATTTGACCGCATTGACCAAAACTGACCATATGTGATCTTAAATTTGTTAATTTATATACGATGTATACCCGCATAGTAAATCAGCCATATTTTTGTGTTTAGGATTCAATGTACAATACAATGGACAGCAAATTGCAATACAATAACAACAAATTTTTGTTCGCATACATTTAGGGTGCCAGCATGTCCTCCTTTTATTCAAAATATTGATACGTAACAAAATTTCAGTAGTTTTGATACCTCATGCTGACTTGTACAACAAAATTATGTGACCGCTTCCACCGAAACTGACCATATGTGCACTTTAATATGTAAATCTTTATTCCATGTATACCCGCATAGTAAATCAGCCATATTTTTGTGTTAGGATTCAATGTATAATACAATGGACAGCTATATTGCAATAAAATAACAACATGAACAACACATGTTTGTTCGCCTAAATTTAGGGTGCCAGCATGTCCTCCTTTTATTCAAAATATTGATACGTACCAAAATTTCAGTAGTTTTGATACCTCATGTTGACTTGTACAACAAAATGATTTGACCGCATTGACCAAAACTGACCATATGTGCACTTTAATTTGTTAATCTATATACCATGTATACCCGCATAGTAAATCAGCAATATTTTTTTGTTAGGATTCAGTGTACAATACAATATTGTTAAGAATCAGAAATATGGATGAAGGTCATTGATTTATAGCGTTGAGCGTTGAACATTCTTTAAGCCTATGAAAAGATGCAGTTCTGTATTCGTTTTAAAGATATGAAGCGACATAGAACTCTTTTAAATACATCTGTATTAACAATTTCTGTAGTCCTGGTGAGATCGACATTGACGAACCCGAAGGTTTGAGACCAACAGTGGTTTCAAAAGTTCTTGAAACCCTTAAATGTTAAATCCAAACACTGATTGCGATGAATTTGTCGAAGATTCTCGGTGTCGTTTGGAAAGAGACATATCGAGAGGAATAAGTCCCCTGTTTATACTCAATGTGGCTGAAAGTCTTTTGTTGTTAGCAACATAGCGACGTACATTGATGCATCCTTTTCTTATCAAGGATGCGATATGCCAGACCCCCAAAGCTTGACACCCATCATTAGAACTAAATTAATGGTGTTTGATTATTTGATGTTGAGAAAACAGAAAAAAAAGAAAAACGCTGCTGTATCCGAGGTCGACACAATAGCGTTGATTATATCTTTATTTGTCGAACTCCTACGCTAGTCGATCCGTCAACGGACATTTGGTACCAATGAAGTGGAAGGAAAAGATGAGAAGATGAACAAGTTGAGAAATCCTTGAATTCAAACCATTTCTATATGTTTGATAAGACTTACACTTTGAAACAATTTTCAAAAGGTTATGGCTTTATTTTTAAGCCAATAAGTTGCAAACAAAGATGGGATTTAGTGATATACTTCAAAACTCTGCACTTGGTACTAGACAATTTTGAGGCAGATGGCCCTTGATCTACCGCTTGTCACATTTTCAACTGTTTTTCATTTTGTTTCCAGACACAGTTGAGATTATGATAATGTGACTCCATAATATACATGTAACTCTGAAAGATGTTTTCTAAAACATTTACATGTATTATTTATTATTTACTACAAGGCAAATTACAGGGAACTGTTTACTTTTAAATATCATAATAAAACATTTGAAAATTTTCTTGCTTAGAAGGAAAATAACACAGATATGGTTGAATTGAAAACAAGTTGAACATGAAATAATCATTCAGTTTCGTAATTTTTTCTAGTTACTGTATATTATTGAGAAATCATTTGATGTTTCTGTCTAAGTTTGGGAAACATGTGTAACATGCAAGAAAAACCATAACCTCCTCCAAAAAAAAAAGAAAAAAAAAAAAGTTATTGACAAACATATACATGATATAGTAAATTCGGTAAGAATAAATTCCGCAAAGGGATCGTTGACTTATATCTAGATTTTTTTTTATTGCGAGAAGCATTTAAGGAGGCACGGTAGTATTTCCTGGCCAATAAGGGATAATGATAGCCTTTTAAGAATTTTCACCACTTTCTAACATTGCAAAACATTCTACATTCACAGTTAGTTGAAGTACCTTCATTTATTTTTCAGAAATGAATATGAATATGTATCATGACCGTATACTTTTTTTTACTATTTTTAAAAATCTAAGGCCACTAGTGCTTTTAGTACTTTTATCATGTAGTGAATACACAATTTAAAAAAATTCTCAAAAATTAATTTTCATCTGTTAAATTATTTCATATTTTTCTACACTTGATGCATCCCTCAGTTTAGGAAAGTGTGTTCAGTTGATACCGGATTTTTTTGTCCAATCACACTGTTCAGACACATTGACTTAGGTAGGGTTCACGAAAGAGCAACCTATAAATTCTGGAATGCAAATACTACCGTGCCACCTTAAACTAACATGCGACCGATTATGTATGGTAGTCATATACAAATAGTTACAAAAAGAAGATAGAAAAATGTATATATTTTTAAATCGTTTTGTTTTATCTCAATCTAATTGATTTGTTTTGATTGCAATTTGATATTCGCGAACATTTGGGAAGATGCAGGAGTATTACGAATAATAAATAATTTCGCCTGGTTAGAAGCGAAAAAACAAAACAAATATTCTTTAGCATACGCTGTTGCACAAAAAGCAGGAAATAAGCAAATAAGTGACCAATCCGATAGCATGTAGCCATACAGTGGGACAACTTGTTGCCGTACTGTATTAATATGTAAACACGAGCAAGTTGCCGTGCCATAGGACTGATCAGTTTTAACGACATTCTTCGGCAAAAAAGTTACTGTAATTATGAAGTCACACTATCAAAATATAAAAAGTGTCCTGGAATTGAAAAAGACAGTTCAATGTCTAGCCAGTGGGACGTCGGAGGGCGATGGACTACGAATATTTTCTGGTACTAAATGCACAGTTTTGAAATATAATCCAAATTTATGTCTTTGTTTGCTACGTACAAAATTAAAGCACGGTCTATCAGAAAATGGTTTCAAAAGCGATAACTTCATCAACAAGAATTATCTTGTTTATATTGTTATCATATTTCACCGCTTCGTTGGTATCTTATTTCCGGTTCTGATGATACACAGTGAATATTGTTACATAGTTTTAGTATCATACTCCATCGTCCTGTTAACATGTAAATCAGATAAACTAACGTATATAGTATGGAAGGTCACCTACGTTATAACGACAAAATTACAATCATAACGGGAGGATCCAGCGGAATTGGGAAAGGCTGTGCAACAGTGTTTGGTAAGTAACATTAGTTTGAGGAACTATCAACACAAAATGACATGTTAATACCATGATCCCAAGATTTGCTGAATGCAAAACTGTCATAACTAGTGAAAGTAGGTCATCCATGACGTCTTTTAATGCATATGCAACAGTTTATAGAGTAAATGATCGTAAATGTATAAATATCACACAGGTGAACTTGTATTTATCACAATTACACTGTATTATCTGTACTGATGAGATTTATTAAGTTGTGTATATATTACTTTTTAATAATAGTTTTAAATACAACAACTACCACACCGTATTTATTAACACGCCAACCCAAATTATACATTTGTATAAATAATTCTCAGGGTGTTTGTAACATACTTGATTGCTAAAAAACTATTTTTATATGGTATTTTAACAATTTATATACATTCCACATGTTCAACTTGAATAAATTCCATTTTCGATGTTATCTTAATTATTATCTTTTTATAGTTCAACAGGGATCAACAGTAGTATTTTGTTCATACAACGGTAAGCATAAATTTCATTAATAACATAAATCTCTCATTTCATTATTATCACAAATATTTCGCTCGCTCGCTCTCTCTGTTTGAGTGTGTTTCACATAGCACAATAAGTCTCGTTCCAAGTAAAGAATTTGAATGCTATCGGAGTAAATGTTAACTTTTGAATTAACGTTAATTGATTAGTCAATGCAATACATACATTGATAAGGTCTTTGCATCGGAACTAAACACATTTATTCTAAAAACAGTTGTTGGCATGACACGGGTTATGTTCTTCTCATATATGTTATGATGGTATGATACTAAACCCCTAACGGGAAGGATTGTGCCTGATGTTCATATGATGAAATCATAATCTTTCAGTCAGTTTAATTGAAGTCTGGAGCTGGCATGTCAGTTAACTGCTAGTAGTTTCTTGTGTACAATTTGGAAATTAGTATGGCGTTCATTATCACTAGACTAGTATATATTTGTTTAGGGGCCAGCTGAAGGACGCCTCCGGGTGCGTGAATTTCTCGCTACATTGAAGACCTGTTGGTGACCCTCTGCTGTTGTTTTTTATTTGGTCGGGTTGTTGTCTTTTTGACTCATTCCCCATTTCCATTCTCAATTTTATTGTCATTTACTTTTCTACATTGGTTAGAGGTATAGGGGGAGGGTTGAGATCTCACAAACATGTTTAACCCCGCCGCATTTTTGCGCCTGTCCCAAGTCAGGAGCCTCTGGCCTTTGTTAGTCTTGTATTATTTTAATTTTAGTTTCTTGTGTACAATTTGGAAATTAGTATGGCGTTCATTATCACTGGACTAGTATATATTTGTTTAGGGGCCAGCTGAAGGACGCCTCCGGGTGCAGGAATTTCTCGCTACATTGAAGACCTGTTGGTGACCCTCTGCTGTTGTTTTTTATTTGGTCGGGTTGTTGTCTCTTTGAGACGTTCCCCATATCCATTCTCAATTTTATTGTCATGTTCATTCGCCTTTATCATATTCATATTCAAAAGCATCTGTGTAGAAAAATATTAATAATATAAACGGACAATATGTAATACTACTATGGATAAATGTATTTTATTTTTGAATTCAATATCACACAGAGAAGGAAGGCAAAGAAGCAGAAAAAGAACTGAATGATATAGGACCAGGTGAAGCATTATTTATATTCGCTGACGTCACAAAAGAAGATGACATTAAAGTAAGTGGCAGATCGGAACTGCATATCAATACATCAATAACATAAATCAATTAACTGCAGGACATTCAGATTGTTTTCACCGTAACATGTAACTAAAATTACTTTTTGGCGAACCTTTCAGGTTTCATTTTGATACTCAACATTGGAATACATAAATTCATCCCTTTAACAAGGAAAATATAGTTGAGATAAGTTCCTCTTCTGGAATCTGTCAAAACTGTCCGAAATGTTCTGAAATAGTCACAAGAACAGCTCTCGTGACACCTTAAGAAAAAGTTCTGATAGTTCAACCGTAGAAAAGTTTTGAATATCTTTATAACAATATTAGAATATATTATCACAGTTTGACCCTCAAACACAATTTAACGTTTTATTAGAAAATGATCTTGCTTATTTTGACAGCTATGATGCTTCGTCCTGTCGAAGATGAATCTGTAAATGATCTGCAAAGAATCAAATTAATAACAACATTTAAACAATTATTACCATTCAAATTTGATTATTTTGGTTTGATTTGCTTCGTCTTCGTTTTTGTATTTTGTTGTGGTTTTTTTGTTGTGGTTTATTTGTTTGTTTTCATATTTATCCTTCGAAAAAAATAACTATAACAGGTACACAAATGAATTTCTGCTTTATTTGTACTTGTACAAATAAGTATCTTTTTACCTAGCTTCCATGTTGAGCAAGTAAAATGGTGATTGTGGTGCCCTTTTCGCAGTCCGCGTTTAAACTAATTCGATGTTTTTTTACAAATGAAAGACATTGATTTCAATTTTAACAACCAGAGTTTCAAGTGTGGGGTGTAAATTGCGGATAAAAAACAATATAATTATTTTTATTGTTAGAAGATATAAAATGTATTTTTGAAAATGCCGGTACCAAGTCAGGAATATGACCGTTCTTGTCCATTCGTTTTTGATGCGTATTGTTATTTGATTTTGCCATGTGATTATGGACTTTCCGAATTGATTTTTCTCTAAGTTCAGTATTTTTGTGATTTTACTTTTTTTTGTACTCTCTACGAAACGGGAGAAAAGCTCGTCGAGTATCGCTTTTCGTCCTGTTTATAAAGCTCATACTAATAAATGTTATTCTGACAATGACCATATTTTGTATATTTATTTATCTGTTTTAAATTATGTGTGTTTGTGTTAAGAACATTCTTTATTTCATGAAGCCTGGTTTGTTTTAATGAGTAGAATAATAAGGCTAGTGTTTTTTCCACAGAATCTTATAAACAAAACAGTAGAGAGGTATGGAAAAATTGACTGTGTCATCAATAATGCTGGACGACGTATGTATTAAGTAATATATATATAAACAATAAGATCAGTTCTAATCCCGGCGAGGGAGGAACAGACATTTGGTTTAGCAAATTTGCATATTTAACATTTTAAAATCATGAACAAATATTTAATATTTCGGAGAACTAATATCAGTAAAATGTCAAATAAGACACAAATAACATGTATCATGAATCAATACGCTGGTTATTTTTCAGTTTTGGAGGAAACAGTCATTCCCTAAAACTGTGACGGTCATGTACAAATGTCTGAGTTACTAGAAACTAGTTATGGGGATCTACTTTTATCAGAAAATACAATATTTATAAATCAGTTAACATTACTTTTTACTATATATATATATATATATATACAACTCGTCTAAACATCAACCCAGCAATGTTAGATCTGTAAATTTGCTTTCGCAAATTTTTGGTTCTTCCCTCGCCGGGATTCGAACCCATTATCTATAGTAAAGGATCCTACAAATTAATGTAAGATACAGTCACAGAAAATAATTATATTCATAAGTACGTCTGAGTCAGTGACAACCCTACAACAGATGTATCCATCGGATCGCCATCAATGATGGTGATACATGGCTGTGTACATAATGTATATACAACTCGTCTAAACATCAACCCAACAATGTTAGATCTGTAAATTTGCTTTCGCAAATTTTTGGTTCTTCCCTCGCCGGGATTCGAACCCATGCAACTTATGAATATAATTATTTTCTGTGACTGTATCTTACATTAATTTGTAGGATCCTTTACTATAGATAATTTAGCTGATCTGTAACAATAACATCTTCATGCCTTATATATCATGTACTGTAGTACGCCGCTAGATTAAAACTGACGTGGAAAGGTAACACATGCCCACCGAAAGCTCTTTTAATTGAGAGCCCAGGTGGTCGTGTGGTCTAGCGGGACGGCTGCAGTGCAGGCGATTTGGTGTCACGATATCACAGTAGCATGGGTTCGAATCCCGGCGAGGGAAGAACCAAAAATTTGCGAAAGCAAATTTACAGATCTAATATTGTTGGGTTGATGTTGAGACGAGTTGTATATACATTATGTACACAGCCATGTATCACCATCATTGATGGCGATCCGATGGATACATCTGTTGTAGGGTTGTCACTGACTCAGACGTACTTATATATATATATATAGATTGCCTAACAATGTAATTTTAACACACTATTTAGTATGTAAATATAAGAATGTTTAAAATATTTACAAAATGATGAAAATAAACGCAATATTTCGCTAGACCAACTAGCTTTATCAAGCGTGCATCTATCCAGGTGAAATGTAGATGATAAGAAACTTTTGCAGCTCAACGTCTGTGTTGCACTTAACTGCCATTAAAATAAGAAAATTTTTTGCAGCTCAATGTCTATGAGCAATTGAATTTAGCTGCTTTGAAAATAAGAAAATTTTGCAGCTCAATGTATATGTTGTATTGGATCTAGCTACCTTAAAAATACATAATTGGTAGTTGAAGTTAGAAACGTCCATTGGCCAATATTACGAGATAAAAAGGACGATGCTTTGTTTTAAATTATTCTTTATCTTTCCTGTATCTGTTTTCGTCTTTTTCGTTAAGACCATCAGGTTCTAAAGTGTGGAGTTGGTGGATCCAAAAGTTCTCTCTTCTCCTTCTCGCCGTGGTGTCCCACTCGGTGTTGACTTCTATAATTTGGAAAGTAACATTATCGTGGTAGCTACAAACATATTTTATGCAACATCAATCAATATGTTTGTAGCTACAAACATATTTTATGCAACATCAATCAATATGTTACATTTTTCCTCAACTCTTGTATAGATTAAGCTACAAAAAATATTTTTTTGTCATGCATCTGATTTCACCTTGAGAGATGCACACGCCTGATGAAGCTAATTTGTTTAGTGAAATATTGCGTATTTCTATTTAACATCTAATAGAACTTTTTAATGTATTAATTAGTGTGTTTAAGTTATATTCTTAGACATTTATATATATATATACTTTCTCTAAAAAAATGAGGGTACTTTTTATATGGCCTTCCAAATACCGTTTCGATCCCTAACATCACTGAAGAGACATTTATTGTCGAAATCCGGATATGGTGTACTAAAGAAATATTGACACCGAATGTTTGTGGCACAACATCCTGTCCACAAGTTAACAATTTTTTTTTTTCTGTGACGTATTAAATTTATATTAAGATCCAGTTTGTAACATCTTGTGATCAATTTTATTTGGCAATCGTCAATGGCAGTCAGCAGGGTTAAAGAACATCAGTTGTTCGACCTGTTAGTCAAATGCGTTTTGTTTAAATATACTTTTTCACTCTTTTGGTCTTTTGGAAAATGTTGTTTGTGCTGTTTTTAGACCCTTCTACAACGAAATTTGTTTGACATGCACACGTATAAAAATTGCGGTTTTTATCCAAAGCAGACATAGGTTTGAACGTAGTTTTCAATTTAGACTCGTATATATATGGACTCAGACGTATATATATATATATATATATATATATATATATATACGTCTGAGTCCAGGTGGTCTTGTGGTCTAGCGTGTCACGATATCACAGTAGCATGGGTTCGAATCCCGGCGAGGGAAGAACAAAAAATTTGCGAAAGCAAAGTTACAGATCTAACATTGTTGGGTTGATGTTTAGACGAGTTGTATATATATGTTACAGGCATTTTCTAAATTTAGGCATTTTGTAAAATGACTGAATTTTTAGGCAATTTCAAAAATGCCTAAAGTTGGCGGGCATTTTACAAAATGCCTAAAAAAACCTAGTCATTTTGTAAAATGCCTGAAATTTTTAATGAAAATTTCACAAATTGCCTGGTCTGTTTCAGGCAAATTGTGTAAATATGAAATACATGAAATAGATGATAAAAATATATTGTAAAGCTACACAAAAGGGTTAAGTAAAATAAATTAAAGATTATTCTTTAAAAATGTAGCCATAATTGTCAACCATTTTCCAAAGTGTACAAAACATACACTTTGTCCGACCCCCACCCCCCTTCCCTCAAAATGTGTACATCAACCATTTGCAGATTTCAAGACAAGAATCAATCATTCCCAGGAGCGTAGCTACGTTTACGTCAAAACGCCCGGGCGTACACTTGAATTTTGGTAAAAAAAAATAATCTAAATAAATTAAAAAAAAAATGGTTCTTGTAAATCTTTCTTCAGACAGTTACTGAATCAAATGGTAGCGTGTAATATTTTTGTTCATTTTCTGTCAAGGTCTGAATCTACTGTGCACTTATTTTCCCTTGGTTTAAAGCAGTTCATTATCTGCTGAGGTTCGATATGTGGTTTGCATTTTTATCGCGCCTGCAACATTATTTTGCGAAAGCGAGACGTAGCGATCATAGATTTCGTTGGCGTCGTCATCGTATAGGTTTAGTGTGTGTTTCACGATGGGTTTTTTTAAATATCGTTGACTTTGTCAAACATTCATGAAATTCTCCAAAGTTGGACAGGAGCTTTTTTGTGATCAAAAGACATAGAATATCCAGAGCATAATGATGAAATAAAATTTTTAATTTTCCCGTATTTTACTGATAAAAACTAATTTCTTTTGAAGTTAACAAGTAGATACAGTCTATGGTAAAAGTTTGTTACACATCAATTACTTTGTCAAACCTTCACAGAATTTTATGAGTATTTGGAAGAAGCTTTTTTATGATTAATGTTTGAAGTAAAATTTTGAAATTATTTTTTTTTTCATTTTCAGTTGACAGACGGACTTATCTTTTCGCAATTAACAGATGGTCTGGGAATATTATTTTTTACATGATAAATTTGAAAACCTTCAGAGATTTTCATAAAACATGGATAGAAGTCAATATTACGGGTCAGAAAAAAATATCTAAAGAAAATGTTTGATTTTTGAAAAAAAATAATTTCTGTAATCCTTTTATACACATTTTAAAGTAACTGGTTTGGACATTTTCTTTTAACCCAATGACCATTAGATTCCAAATCAACACACTATGAATAAATTAGACTTAAGAGATAAATAAATTAGACTCTAAATTATGTGGCTACCCTTATGGAAATATAAGCCCTCTGGCACATAGTTGCGGCAGCAGTATGGATATGCTGCGGCTTTGTTGCTGCAAACTGTTGCGGCTTCGATGCAGCGATAGCATATTTCGTAATCAAATTAGTTTTCTGGCACCATAATTGCGGCTATATTCTGGCACCACTGTGGCAATATTCTGGCATCATGTTGCGGCACTGATGCGGCTATAGCGTATTTCGTATGCAAATTAGTTTTCTGGCATTATGATTGTGGCGCTGTTGCGGCGCTAATACGGCTATATTCTTGCATCATTTTAGTGACAAAACATGCGAATAGGCCGTGCTTTGTATAAAATGTATTGTGCCGGCAAAAACAAGTTGTCAATGCATATATATGACATGCATTCATGCATGCATTATAAATTTGTATGCACAGGCACATAAAATAAATGTCAGCGGTAGCTGCATAAAAAATAATGAAAATTTTTAATGTGCCCTAAGTTTAGCAAATAATATTGTGTTATTTACCAAACTACAAGTATGCAATTAAACTGCTGCAAAAAAAAAACAACACAAACTTTACCGATACATGTATAGTGAACTCAGATGAGGCCATGTTATTGACATACACAATGCAAGATTGATCTTTTCTATACATGCAATTACTTGATATGAGTTTACTTACAAAGTCTTTAAATCTTCCAAAAAAACCCAGCTAGAACACCAAATTCTTCAATACAATTATAATCACAAGCAACATGGTGGATTTCTAACACACTAGTACAGGGAATAGCTAAAAACGCAGGAAATGACATCATCAAATTTTCTGGCTATATTGTGGTGCTCACTAATTTTGAAAGGAATTAGTGTCGCAATGATGCCAGAACAATGCCGCTAGCAGCATCAGCCGGCACTACCCCGGCAACAATCCTCTGGCAACCTGATTAGTTGCAGCTTTAAAGCCGCAACGCTGCGGCAATGCTGCAGCAACATTTTAAATTTCATAAGGGTATTGATGAGGTTTTAATGACAGAAATGGTTTTTATTTCTCCATAACTCGTTTGCTTCAGGGGGCTTCACCCCCTCGAACCCGCTACCAGTGGATGCTTTAACCTGGACCCGATTGGGGACTTAGACCCCTCGCTAAGCTTTTAGGCGTACACTTGAAAATAGCCTAGCTACGCCACTGATTCCTAATAAAAAGAAGATCCTGTCTATTATTGTTCAGATTCATATCAAAATTTGCATTGAAAATAGATTGAAAAATATCTGGCTGTTTTACTTTTATTTTTTTTTTAAAGGCGTACGGTAAAATTTTGATTGTTTAACTCCCTCCACCCAAGTGTACGTTTTGTTCACTTTGGAAAAGGGTTGACAATTATGGATGACCCCTAACCTTATGGCTGTTGTGACTGGAAAGGAAGAGCATCGTTATCAACTGGGAATTAAAAAAGGAATACTACGTGGACTTTACACCAGGAATCAGTTTGAACTGTCTGACAGTAACTTTATTGCTATTCAATCTGTAAATTATGATAATGAAATATCCTTTAGAAAAGCTGTCAGTAAAGTTTCTTTATGTAATGGTCAGGGTTACATAAAATGTGGCTGTAGTGCTAGTGGTAAGACTAGATGTAACACTAAACGTTGTGTTTGCAAAAAGTCGGGACAAATGTGTAACAGTCGCTGTCATCCAAACCTTACATGTAGCAACAAATAATTGTCAACTTCACTGTTTATGTAAATAATTCAATTAAAATTGAAAATCTGTAACTGTTTAAATTGCATGCTTTATTTAATGATAGAATAAAAGTATTTATTTGATATTTCAAGTCGTTTAATTTTGAGTACATGATATTCAGTTTTAGTCTTTTAGGCATTTTGTAAAATGCCTTACAATTTTTTCAGGCATTTTATAAAATGCCTGAAAAAAATAGTCAATTTGTAAAATGCCTAAATCATGCAGGCATTTTAGAAAATGCCTAAAAATTTCAGTCATTTTACAAAATGCCTAAATTTAGAAAATGCCTGTAACATATATATATACATTTGTACATATACGTTTTCATATAGTTTAAAACGAAACACATTTATTTCTACTGTTACCGCTATTTTTTGTTTTGTTTAACTCATAGAAATAAGTTAATGAAAATAAGTAAAAACAAAGAATTAATTAAAAAGAAAGGTATTCATAAATGTTTGTTAACTGTATAGATCCTGAGTACAGAACAATAGATGATTATACAGCAGAAGAGTTAAGAAAATTATTCGAAGTTAATGTTCTTGGATACTTCCTAGTTTCAAAGGTAATTTGAAAAAAACAACAAACGTCAACCAATCATCAACTGAAACACCAACTTTCTTTACATTATTTAATACGAAGGAAAAATTGACAATAGGAATAGGGAATGTGTCCAAGTGACAACAACATGAACAACCCGCCAAAAGAGCAGAAAACAGTCGATGGCCACCAATGGGTCTGCAACACAGCGAGAAAATCCCACAGCCGCACATGTTTTATGTGAAAAAAAGTAAAATCACAAAAATATTGAACTTAGAGGAAAATCAATTCGGAAAGTTCATAATCACATGTCAAAATCAAATAACAAAACACATAAAAAAACGAATGGACAACAACTGTCATATTCCTGACTTGGTACAGGCATTTTCAAATGTAGAAAATTGAGGATTAAACCTGGTTTTATAGCGCTAACCCTCTCACTTTGATGACAATCTCATCAAATTCAGTTACATTTACAATGATGCGTTAACTATACAGACACAATAAATCAAATAGTCAAAATATGGGTACAGCAGTCATCATCGTGTAACAATTTTAAAAGGAACAATTTAACAGAACACAAAAACATCTATCTACAAACACATTCATTGATTTGCGTGTCTGACGTCAGAAAATTTTATACGTCACATATATTTGTCGTTCAATGTACATACAAACAATTTCAAAATTTCACATAGGCAATGTTAGCATACAAAAATGCATATAAAATGTATTTCCATATTTGTGGTCTGGATCGTACATGATAGAGGTTATTTTCGGCAACTTGTGATGCGCCATACATAATGTCAAGTATGTATTGCAACACAAATAATTAACGAGACACTTGAATGACTGGGCGCTATTTATCCCCCCTTCAGATATAATCCTTTATTAGGTATAAGGATATGGGGTATGAGTGCCAATGAGAGAGTTCTCCATCCAAGTATCCATTATCTTTTTTCCGTATTCAAACAAAAAGACATTATTTCCTTTCTCGTGTACCATTCTTAATTTACGTTCGACTATATTGTTCCCCTTTTACATCACTCAGATTTTATGTCTTTAATCCCATAGAAAAGATACAATTGAACATTCTAATGCTACATTCACACGTGTCACTGTTGCCATATGTAATTTGCGATGTCATACAAAGGCGCCCGCAACATTACCATGATTACCAGGTGAACAAGTTAATAATGCACATTTGGTGTTATCATTGCAAATGGCGTCATACAATGTAATTGTGAAAATTGTTTTGTTGCAAAAGAATCAATGCACGTTGGAATACATCCATCGTTAAATATACATTAGTGAAATACACAAGTAAGGTGTTATGTATTAACCATGCATTTCCTAATATAGCATTTATTTTTTACCTATATTATCTTTTTTTGTTTTAGTATGCACTCCCCCATTTACGGAAGACAGAAGGCAACATTATCAACAACAGTAGTATGACTGCGCATATGGCGGCTGGTTGGTCTTCAATGTATTGTGCTACTAAGGTATTATTGCACAATATTGCTTTCTAGTCGTGAAGAAGCCAGATGAATTGGTCTAAATCTTGAATACACAATTTTGATAATCATTCTTTAATTTACTTTAAGGTAAATAACATTCTGTGTATCAGTTTTAAACACAGCAGAACATTCTATCGTGAGAAGTTAAATTTGTTTAGCATCCAGTACTTTTTACAGAAACCCATTAGTAGTTAAATAATTGATTATTTGGTTTCTCTCCACCATTGTCCTCCACCATGCTATAATATTGTTTTGATGTTTCTTTAAAGGCATTTATACTCACACTGAAAATCATCAATATGACGAGACAGTATAAATCTCACTCGGACTTTAGTCTTACTTTTTTCAAGTGATGCCAATACATTAAAATTTCAGCATAGTAGGAAAAAAATTAGACAACATTTCTTCCTGTAGCATTAGATTCTTGTAAATGTGAACGACATTCCATTAATAACCATTTCGATTATTGTGCCTATCTTACTGACCATTATGTATTTTTGTTTACATATACAGACAGTACATATATATAATCTGATATATTTTGTATATTTAAAAAAAAGTACACACTTACTGCCTCTAGATTGATATATGTTTTCAAGACATGGCTATTAAGACATATATTTGTATCTTGTATGTTTTAAGGGGGCTGTAAGTGCTATGACAAGGGCACTGGCAATAGATGAGGCCAAATACAACGTCAGAGTCAATTCGTAAGTATATTTATGCGCTTTTCATTTATTTAATTGATAACTTCATGAATATTACATCCTTGTTACATTACATGGATAGACATCAGCCTACAAACATTTCTGAGACAGAATAAATAAAACTAAAGGCTCAAAAGAGTCTATGTCCTTCACCGGCATCTTAACCAACCGTTACTTTTTAGTAAAAATTTTTATCAATGGGGAATAACTCTATCTTGAGTGAACTCAATATTTCAATCATGTTTGACACATTTGTAGATATAATACTGTTGATAAGTTGTCCTTTTTCAACGTTTCTTATTATCTATACATAATAAATTGAAAGACAACTACCAAACATTACAGGGCAATTATTCCTTTAACAAATGGAATAAAAATTCTAGCCATTATTGCTTATTTGTAGATCTTGTCTTGCTCATCATTTGAGTTTTCTATCTACATGGCTGGTAATCTACACACGCAGAATATTTGGTTTTTCAATAAAAAAAAAAACGTGAGAGGATTTTCCGGTTGTGATCAAAGTATTTAAAATCTATGTCATAATTTTTTTTTTATGCACACAAATGTGTTTTTTCATGAATATTCCAACCAAATTAAGGTATCTTTCAACGACTCATAGCTTGGATATAAATATATGATTTCACGTCCTCTCACGCATTCACGATTTCCTCAATTAGAAACCGATCCCCTCACGCATGAAATAATAAAAATTTGATGTTTTTAGATTTATTAAGACGCCTATCAACACTGGACAACGTACACCCCGCCCAAAACGACATTCATACCCATTTACCGACAAAAAGGTAAATTTGAACTTTTAGGTCTGTTAATAGAACCATTTAAAAATTTAAATATAACTTTTTTTGGTAAATTTCTCGTGGGGCAACTGATTTTGTTTGAGTTTAACGCCACGTACAACAGTAATTGATTCATGCATATCTTCGTTAAAGTATTCACCACAGCAGAGCATTCTCCGATTTTAAATATTTTGATCAGTTGAAAAAGAAAATTGCGATTTAGAAATGTACGTACCTTTTGAAGCGGTGACAATTACTCCACTCAACACACAACCGGAAAATCCTCTCACGATTTTCATTATATCTAATAGTTACCGGATAAAAAAACATTGGTGAAAATGCATTTAGGGGTAATTAATTCCTAAAAGAATAGACTTATATTTCATAAGTCATTTTGAAATATTTATAGATCTTGTAGTGCTGATCGTGTTTTCCATTTAAGTTTCTGTTGATCTAAAATAACTTTTAATATATAAGGCAAAAAGGTAAAAAAATTGGTAAAAAATCGTCATTATAGGACAATAGCTATGACAAGGAGTCGACGGAATATTTCGGCCAGTTCACTTATTTGTAGGTCTTATTTTGCTGATAATTCATGCTAGGCAAGAACACATCATAGTAAACAATCAGTTTACAGTTTGTCCCTGTCCGATTTTGCTATCTATAGTGGCTAAGAAAAACAAAAACATGCAAAACATGCATTTTACACCAAGGTTATAGTTGTAGCCATTTCAACCAGTTATCGTTCCAGACGTTATCGAATAACGTTCACACATATAAGCCAATGCAGCGGGTTTTTTGTGGCATTTTTAACGGTAACTTTCCCTAGATGCAGAGTGCCGAGAGTTTTGATGCAATACGTAGCGGTTATTTGACATAGATTGTTTTATCGTTTTCCGGCAATCATTCTGCTCATTGTTAATCTTTAAAAAGTATTACTTTACTTTTTAAATATTCTGTTTCTTTGATATTTAAGCATCTGCACGCTTTATCTTTATATGTTCTTATGCATAACAGACACAGTTTTATCACTTTATTTTTATTCTTGGTATATATAGAGGAAGATGTGATGTGATCAGTGCCAATGAGACAATTCTCCATCCGAATAACAATTTATAAAAGTAAACCTTGGTTTATTTTTGCAATAAGTACTTATTCATGATTCACGCCGTATCCCCATAAAATTTTGTTTTGAAAGTAGAATTCTAATTTAAAGAAGCTTAGGATGATGTGTGAAAAAAACGGGGAATTTTACAACTATTAATTCGTTTTTAAATGGTCATCAAAAACACCGCTCGGACAAAATTGAAATTTATTTGGATGAGAATACGGATATAATTAGGGGGAAAAGCACAATACAAGCAGACGTTGAAAATCATACAGACAATAGTTTGTTTGTATGGACATTAATTAACTGACATCAACACTTTGACGACATCAAGAAAATCGTGACTAATGCTAATTGGAAATAGTATCTTTACACTTCTTATTTGTAGTTTTAGTAAACGTTGGAAAATTTTGAGTATGTGTAGAATAATTGTCACAGTAACATTTCAGTCTCTTGGTAAATATTAGTTTAAGTCTTAAAACCTTTGCTCTTCTCTAGAAAATTCAAACCATTATGAAATATAAGGAGATGCGGTAAAATTTCTAATAAATCAACTTTCCACCAAAGACGAAATGACATAAATGCTATCCTTCTTACATTGCTACTACATTTCAGATCTCCAAATTACCATTCCATTATATGAACTGCATATTCAAAAATATGCATTGTCACCAACTTACTAATAGAGCACGTATCATCATATTGTTTTACATTTGTCCGTTCGACCGTTTATCCCGCACTTAGTATATATAGGGTTAATTCGGTTAATTATTTAGAACTACAGTAGTTTGGTTTAGCTTTAAAACTATGTACCTGGTGTTACTACTCATATTATAGGTGCGCATATCGTCTGGAGTTTCCTTTTTGTTTCATGACAGGTTGCTGGATAAGGCATTTTGATAAAGTACAAAGGCACACAGAGTACAGACTCCGGCTTACATCTGATACAGGTTGAATTTCAAACTGGAACTTTTAAATTTCGCAGTTGTTTTACTTATATAAAGAACGCATATATGATCTCAAGATTTGTTATGTAAATAATTTTTCACAAATGACAGAATGTTGAAATTTGTGAAATTTTGCATACAGTTTGCTAACCCGATTAATTCAGTCCCTCCCCGTAATCGATCTCTCCTACTTACTTAATGTAGTAAGCGGAATATAACGACTGAATTATTCGGGTTAACAGTTTGCAAGGTTTGTCCGACTTGCTGATCAAACAAGTAACACATTTACACCACACAGAGTACACTATACTACATGTATTGTATGTACCAAGTCAAGAATATGACAGCTGTTTATCATTCTTTTGATGTTTTTCAGCTTTTGATTTCGTAATTTGATAAGGGATTTTTTCGTTTTGATTTTTTCTTGGAGTTTTTGTTATTTTATTTTTTGGAATGTGTATTTTATCATGATCATTATTTTTCCTCATAATTTTTCACAAACAACAGAATATTTAATCTTTTTTGACTGGTGCATCAAATGTGTCTTTTATAAACAACTGTTTTCAAAATTGTATTGTATCGTCCCGAAAATGCATGAACTATTTGCCACTGAACGTTAAACAACCATTAAACCGAGCAATTAAAAAACTGTTAAATGAATCAAATGTTTTAAAATACTATATTTCTGCATCACGGGATGCAGTTATGATACTACCATTGTCTAATATGATAGAGTTAAAAATCAGTAATTCGGATGAATCTCACGTGAAATGTTTCATTTAATTTTCACGTAAACTTAACAAAAATATGAAGGTATTTTTTTATGGTTTTAATCAAATTTTAGAACAAAGATATTATTTAAATAATTTTATTTTAAATATTTACGTGAATTTAACGTGTACAAAATTCCGGTGATTTATGCATGAACATTTATCATAAGATTCACATGGAACCTGTTCACGCAAGTTTCAAGTATATGCTCGTTTGATGTGAAAATCGGACGATATTGATATTAATTCAAATGAGTGAAATTCCATGTGCAGGACGAAATAAAATTATATCTGATTCAGTAGAATTTTATATTGCATTACTAGGAACTTTACGAAAGTCGACAGGGGAAATGAAAATAAAATAAACTCATTCAGATCCCGATACATATTTTTTCTCTAATTCTCTGAGAAGGAATTACGTTATATTCCGTACACCATAACGTCACACGTTTTTGGTCAAATTCTAGGCCTATCGATCAACTTTGAAGCCATTTATTTCAAAAACAAGGATGGTGACATATGAGTTTCTATACGTGTATGGATTCACTATTTTTTTTATTTTCTCCGTATATAAGAAAATAGCCATCCATTCGAAAATCTAAAAAGCTAAGCTGAAAAAAGGCATTTTCCCTATATACCTAAATAAATTTGTCGCCAAAATTGACGTTTTCCTATGAAAATTACAAAAAAAAAAAAAAAATGGTGACCCCCATTTTTTATTACATATTCCGATGTAACTCGATTCAAAGTACACGTATGCCAAATATTTTGGAAATCGGGAGATATGCCATTCGGTATGGTGTTACCTTATTAACAGCTGGAGCCATAGAATACATCTTCTAAGTAGATACCCCACAACTAATTGTGGCCAAGTTTTGTTTAATTTGACTGGATCATAGAAAAAACAAGTAAAGAGTAGGGGTAAACTTCTATTTTTGTTGTTGTATCACTAGCAAGGTTTGAAATCTGAAATTTGTTATTATCGAAAAAGAATATATTACTTAACTTCAATCATTTGTTGGATACATATTTACTCCCAGTCAATTTCTATCAAAATTTTAGTTTTTGGATATCTTCATACTTTTCATTTTTGGTGATTGATATTGTAAAGAAATTAAAGTACAAACTTTAAGCTATGATACTACTAGACTTACATGTATCAATGACAGGATAATGAATGGGACATTTATCATCATGACATTGCAAAATAGGTATCATTTATGCAAATTAAAAATGCATTTAAAATGTTTTTAAGCTTTTAACAATCATTAACTTCAGATTTTCCGGTGGAAATATTGATACACCTTTATCTAATCAATTCATCAATTCAACAGCAAATCCCGACGAGACTGCACAGATATTTAGCAACATATCGGTAAGTGTATATATAGGTATAATAGGAAATGTGAGGATGAGCATGACAAAATTTCCAAAATATGCATGGATGGAGCTGTATTCACACATTGTTACAAAAGGGACCAATATTGTATTATATTGCTCATATATAATAGTCATCAACCGACAGATCTTCAATGGTGTTTGAGGGTGGAAGAGGCGAATAATAATATCGATTGACTACAATAGTACGCAAATTTACAGTTACAAAATTCTGTTAGTTGCAGCGTTAGAGAATCTCGTTTGAAACGGCTACTTCTTTTCTGTAAGGGTGAATGTAGTAACAATACACGTTATTGTTCCAACTAAAAGAAAATGCATTTTCACTCATGAAAATACGGATTTTTTTGTGTTATTTAAATTTGCTGTTACAAAATGATAGAAATTTAATTATTATAAATTAAGGAATGTAAAGCTCTGATTCCTTTCACGGATTTGGCTATACTTTTTGGACCTTTTGGATTATAGCTCTTCATCTTTTATATAAGCTTTGGATTTCAAATATTTTGGCCACGAGCATCACTGAAGAGACATGTATTGTCGAAATACGCATCTGGTGCAAGAAAATTGATACCGTTAATTTTATTACTATCACTGGGTCGATGCCTCTGCTGGTGGACTATTAGTCCCCGAGGGTATCACCAGCTCAGTAGCCAGTACTTCGGTACTGGCATGAAAATACGGATTTTTTTGTGTTATTTAAATTTGCTGTTACAAAATGATAGAAATTTAATTATTATAAATTAAGGAATGTATCTCCCTCGTGCAAAGCTCTGATTCCTTTCACGGATTTGGCTATACTTTTTGGACCTTTTGGATTATAGCTTTTCATCTTTTATATAAGCTTTGGATTTCAAATATTTTGGCCACGAGCATCACTGAAGAGACATGTATTGTCGAAATGCGCATCTGGTGCAAGAAAATTGATACCGTTAATTTTATTTGATCCTTCTTCTATAGAGTAGGGGTTTTAGGGTTGTGGAAACTGGAATGTGTTTATCGAAATTTATTTGTAGTTATTTTTACAAAAAATATAACGTGTTAATTTAAAATAAACTACAATATTTGCCTTACATAATAACAATTTATAATTATGCACAAAGGAAAATTTAAATAAAATTGAAATCGAATCTTGAATGTTAATAGTTAACACTATTTTGACATTTCAACTGCTTTAAATCATTTTGTTTAAAAAAATAATCAATCTTTATATTCTTCATGAAAAAAGTAAAAAACGCGCGAATTCGACCACAACATCCTAATATACAACTTAAAATCAGTTCGTGAGCTAGGGCTACACTTATGGCGGGTCGTTGTACGTTTCTGCATCTTGGCACTACGTTTCCGCATTAAGATTCGTACATTTCCGCATTTTTATAGTACTCTCTTCCGCATTGTTTTTACATTGATTTTGATAACGTTATTAACGTTTCCGCATTTTAATTTTTAATGTATTATGCCTCTTCCAAAGCACTTATTAAGTCTAACCTCGTAATCTCTTCTCTACCATACTTGACAAACTGTTCCACATAATAAAATAAAGTCTTATGTATATATTATTACCTGAGTAGCTGAGTAATATGATATATCTATTTCAGCTATTAGGGAGGCGAGGTACAGCTGAGGAATGTGGTATGACATGTCTCTATTTAGCATCAGATGCCACATTCAGCACAGGAATTGATATCCATGTCTCAGGTGGTGCAGAGCTGAACTATGCTTGTAAAAATGTAAAAACAAAGGGATTCTGGCCAAATTCATTCTTGAAGAAACAATGATTATAGCGACTTAAGTTATCAAATATGATATTATCATTGATTCGCTATGTTGAAAGTGTAAATCATCATAGATATTACATTCAAATTAGATATTTAGAATCTGGAGTTATTCTTACTGGATCAAATGCAATCTGTCTATAAAAACTCAGCAAAATTACCAGGCTTATAATTTGATAAACTAGACTAATACGTGGCGCTCGAATGATATCTGGTTCAAGTAAGTGCAGACTTCCTGGTTGGGGAAGATTTTGTTTCACATGTGGCACCCATTTAGTTTACTATTTTAGAAAAAGGACTGGATTTCGCGTGGTAATTATAACAATTGGATCATAACCGTCGTCATATTATATGATGAGTTTGTTTACAACCACCTGGTCGATGCCACTGCTGGTGGAGATTTATTTCCCCGAGGGTATCACTAGCACAGTAGTCAGCACCTGACATCAACTATCATTCATATAGTCATAATTATAAAGTAACTGTTTACAAAACTTTGAATTTTTGAAATATTAAGGCATTTCTACCTAAGGAATAAATTACCTTAGCTGTATTCGACAAAACTTTTAGGGATTTTTGGTCCTTAATGCTCTGAAACTTCGTGCTTTATTTGGCCTTTTTAACTGTTTTTATTTCGAGCGTTACTGATGACTCTGTTTTAGACGAGACCAATGTCCGGCACAAATACGAAATTAATATCCTGGTATCTACGATGAGTGTATTTTCTAAACGTTACAACAATATATATTCAAGTATGATTTAATTCATAACAAATTAAAATTTTTAACTGATATAAATGACTTTCAAAATATGTAAAATGTTAAGTTGACATCCAATAAAGGTATGCAACCGCTAATTTGTCTCGGTGAGGACTAATAGAAATGTAAAACATATTTCAAACAAAACTAAACTTTCAAAATTTGTGAACTATTCTGGTAATATTGGTATGAAATGAATGCTTATGATCCTGGATCACAGTTTACTCTTGCTGAATGTTTGATTTGAATAATAAAAGGTATGCGATTGAACAAATACGGAATACTTCACCTGTTTTGCAGATAAGAACAACCTGTGTTTGTATCTCACTTGAGACAAGTTTTGGGGGTCTTAGGTCTTTAGCTACAAGTATACTATTGTAAATTGTATTCTTATATTGGTGGTTTTAAATGGTTTCAAATTTTGATTTTCTACCCTATGTACCACGTGTTGCACCATAATATCAATAATATTGATAAAAAAATCACATTCTGTAGTAACACCAAACAAACAAAGTGTGTCAATTAGACCTACTATGATATGATAACTGCTCTTGCATTTTTACTAGAAAACATGTTTGTTTGTTGTACAGATTACGGGAAATACTTCTTGCACCAGAAAACCAATGAAACAACATTTTACAAATCAGCTGAAATGCTTTTTGATGAAATAACGAGTTACAACCTCGACAACGTGTAGATTTTAGATGTAGATCTATGTTCACCTTTTCATAAATAATGATTTAGTGACATAAAAGAGATAGCCTTGTGAAATTAAAAATTTGGCAGACTTAAAGACAAACCTGCTTCGAAAATGGACTATAAAAGAATTATTGACATGTTATGAAAGTAATACTTAACATTATAACATTAAAGAAAAATGTCATAAATCAACTGGATAAAAATAGTTTCAACTAAATATGCACATGATGTTCGAGAAGAGTGTTCTTCGTGTTATTTGATAATATTTGATATTCAATAAGCGAAAACATGTACGTACAAGTTCCATGCACATGAATGTCGAATCTTTCACAACCTTTTACAATAGATCGCAGACATTATTTTCTACATTCTGACGCCATAAATATATTATTTGCTTTACAATCTATGTAAACATGATATAATTTATGGAACTTCCAATCAAATGAAATCAATAGATAACTTCTACTAAGCATACTAAATCAATGCGTTATTCATCAAATATAATGTAATGTTTTAGTCAACTGTCAAATATAGTATCACCAATTATCATAATAATTGTCATACATCGAATAATCATCGTAATCGTCATCGGAATCATAGTATCTAAATAAACTATGTCTTTGACTGGATTGAATTCGCGAAAGCAGACATGCCTGAACCAAATCACTGCTTACTGACGTGTGTTGCCTCACACTGAAAAACAAATAACAATTCAAGGCTTGTAAATCTTTAACAGATATGTTCAATATATAACAATAAATAGTATTAAAGTATATAATTTCTTATCATATTCATACAGTCAATATATATGGCCTATTAAGAAAAATGTCTACATTTTAATTTGGCAATTCATAAACATAAAATGTCTTTGATTTGTTATGTTTTAACATGGTGACTCGTGTGACCAAAAAAAAACCCAGAGTAAAATAGAGAGAAACATTAATTACAAATATAAAAGACATCAAGGACGGTTCGAAAACAAATATGAAAATAAATTTTGTAGTAGCTGCTTCGACGCAACAATTATAAAATCGTTTGTTAATGACAATAAAAGAAAAAAAAATTATTTTGAACGCCTCATTTATTCTAAAATTAAAAATATTTTGTTTACAAATATATTCCTTTTATAAATGTATGTGCAAACCGTGATCTAACTAAAAAATAATGTACCATTTTAAAAAGAAAAAAAACTTCCTATGTTACATAGAATATTTGTTTTCATTTAGTAACAGTTCTTCCAACACAAACCGGCCAAATGTAGTGCAAATGTTTACTCATTCCAATATTGGAACACACAGAAAAAGATTAACTTGTTTTTGTCTATCAGAATGCTTTTTGAGTAGAGATATAAAAAATCAACAATGCTTGTCGATTGCAAAGAGGACTTTTACGTACACATGGTAAACAGTAACTTTGTTATTACAGTTTGTTTCCATATACACATGATATAATTAGGATACCTTGAGACGATATAAGCATATATTCAGTATATCGTTTCAGCAACCAATCACCTGCATTTGTATTGTAAAGAATTAATTTGGAGGAAAAAATTACATCTAAGAATAAAATACATTATAGCAATTTCGGTCGGTAAGCTTTATTTCATATTTATATTAAACGGTAAGTCAATGAAACTAGTTTTTGGCTGATTCTGCAGTTTTACATCAAACAAAAAAAGTTTGCAACCCTAACACAAATACGATAAACATCATTAAAGAATATGAATATTAAAATTAGACAGACATATATAAAGGATGTTAATCAACACGTTGATTTTATATTTAAAGATTCAAATTTGCCTTTTCGAACTGTTAAAGACTTATAAATTAATTACCTTCTATTCAATTCCAATTCTTTGTCTTGAGCATAATCCGTCAGACCAAGGAAACATTTCATTTTTGCTGGAATCGGAAGTAAATTTACTCCTGATTCAATCTCGGAATCCTCTGCTGCTAACAGGAGTTGCTGCCTTATACTTTTTCTGCATATGATAGATAAAGACTTTGGACCTTTATCCAAACCATCGAGGAATGCTTTAAATTCGGATTTCCTTATTTCAACGTCTCTTTGCTTTCTTTTAGTATATTTGATCTCAACATCTGATAATTTCAGTGATGATACATCGAAATTGTTGAACCAAACTTTCTGCTCGATGTTCCATCCACTTAGAATGAGATATTCTGCTGTTTTGAATAGTCCAGTATTGATGAGAGTCAGAAGTAACGATTTGTTGGCACCAGTCTCGGCTCTGAAAATAAGACATTTTTTTTTTTTTTTTTTTTAAATATTTCTTATCTAATCATTGTGTATCTATCTCATCGTGTCTTTCTTATTATACATCGTAACTTGGATGGATAGTTTTGACACTTATCATACATATAATTCATATATAGATATGCTGTACTATACTATACTCATATAACTGACACTCAGGTGATGATCTTTAGAAAAAGACAACGCATTAAGAATGAATCAAACATTGACCGGCACAAAAGTATCAAAAAACACTGAAGAAACAAAATTAAGTACCGCCTACCTTCCTTGAGCTTTTGATATCTGTGTTTTGGACGCTGTGGAAGGCAGGAGATAACATCCGGCTCTAACAAGATAGTTGAATAACTTCATATCATATTCTAGTTGTGAACATCCGTTACTTTTATCATCCTCAATTGTACCATTTTCTTCAAGTATCTTGGTTAGTAACATATCTATCGCCTTCTCACCCCTTGTCGAGACAACATTCAGTTTTGAACCATGTCGGACAAGAAGATGAACCAGATCATCTCTCCCTTTTGATTTCTCTAAAAACGAAACAAAAATGTGTGTGTCATTACAGTGCAACCACACTCAAAGAGACAACAACCCGACCAAAGAGCAGAAAACTGTGTCTGCACCAGATACATGTAGTGTGTATACATATAATCTCGTATTCAACCGGTTGATTTGATCATATGGCATTAAACAAATACATTATACGTTGGTATTTTCTCACGGCTGGTTATCTACACACGCAGAACAATTGGTTTTTCAATAAAAACCGTGACAGGATTTTCTGGTTGTGCTTGAATGGAGTTATTGTCACCGCTTCGAAAGGTATGTTCATTTCTAAATCGCAACTTTCTATTTCCACTGATCAACTATTGAAAATCGGAGAATACTATGCTGTGGTGAATACGTTAACGAAGCGATACATGTATCATTTAATGTTGTACATGCAGTTAAATAACTACAAAATCAGTTGCCCCACGAAAAATTACCGAAAAAAATGACATCCAAATTTTGGAATGGTTATATTAACAGACCTACAAGTTTAAATGTAGTTTTTGTTTCGGTCAATGGGCATGAATGTCGTTTTAGGCGGTGTGTACGCTGTCCGAAGTTGATAAACATCTTTAAAAATCTGGAAACTACAAATTTTCATTATTTCATGAGTGAGAGGATCGGTTCTGATGGGGGACATCGCGAATGTTTGAGGGGACGTGAAATCATATCTTTATATCCAAACTACGAGTCGTTGGAAGTTGCCTAAATTTGGTTTAAGAAATAATTGATGTAAGCTATTATACTTTATTGTAGTTTTAACATGGGTAGGCATTATATTCGTGATTAATTTTGTCCGAGCGATAATGATTGCTAAAATAACACGAATATAATGCCTACCCATGTTAAAGCTACAATAAAGTATAGCTTGCATCAATTATTTCGATATTGATAAGGACAATTAAGGTAATTTCTATATCCGATGTGTATAAGAGTAGAGAGTCTGTGTATGTTCTTCCATTAATCGCCCTTTTTGAAAATCCAGCATGAACGGTTGTCATATCTAGGTCGAATATGTCAATTTCGAATTGCAACACATAACAGTAATTAATAATAAAAGAATTAGTAACAACATTTGCACTATTTAAGAGTTTGGAAGTGTTTTAAGTTAATGAAATATATTAAATGAATGCTAAATTGATAGAATTCATTGTTCTGCAGTAGTCAATATACGCATATGCAAACAAATTTTTATTGGATTTAGGGCATGGGTTTATTAGCAAAACGAAAGAAGCACATCATATGAGAATAGATTGTTCATGAAAAAAACCATTTGTGCGCAATTAAAAAAAACTATGAGATAGAATTTCGAAATAAATTGTTGAAAGATAGGTTTTATAATATGTTTAAGAAAAATAAACAGACAAAATGGTGTCAATGATTTATTTTTTGCTACAAGTAAATATTAAAATAGTGTGAATTTTTTGTCGAAAAGGTTGATCTTCCTTCATAAGAACACAAAGCTCGGTTTCCAATCAAAAACGGCATTAGTTATTAATTTAGATCCTTTATTTTTCACACATTATCTGAGCTTAGTATATTTGCTAGGGTTAATTTCAAGCGCCGTGGTTCTGTCGACAATTTCTTCAGAAATGAAACCATATGCGTTTAGGGCATGGACCTCTTTTCATTTCCAGTTAAGGTAACATGATACTAAATGACATATCTCGTATAAAATCAATCGGGTCCAGGACCAATCAAGTATATTTTATTAAAATCCTTCGTAATTAATTCCATTTTCTATTTGCATACTCAGTGTATGATAAATATTCCTTGTTGGAATACATTTTTTTAAGCATTTATTTTGGTATTTTGTTAAGAAATTCGCACTTGCATGTTTGCAGTATAAGTATTGTGTATGTATTTTTAGAAAATCCAGATTTGATCTGTGGTTCAAATACTGAAAGAGGTGTTTCGATTATTGTCATGTTGACCTAGGCCTATCCTCATCAGGTATCCCTAGCCTATATTGTTCCTTTCTTGTATTATTTAGAATGGTTCCAATTTGATTTCACTTATGGGGATACGGTTATTTATATGGATTGGTCCTGGACCCGATTGATTTTAAAATTCCTAAAGACAATAACAGTCAAAACCAAGGAGTAAACAAAGACTCGTAAAACCTAAATACATTTACATCAACAGTTATAAATAAGAAATAAGAAAAAACACGAACTCCAATAAAAACCGGGAGTGAAATCAGGTGCTCCGGAAGGGTAAGCCTTTCCTGTACCGTATACGGCACCCGTCGTGTTATTTTTTTTGTTCAGTCCGGTTACGATAGAGGTTATTATGACTAAAGAAGAGTATCAGATATGATTTCTGACACACTTTTGTCATAATAGCCAATCAGCTCTTGATGGCGACCGTAAAATTTCTTGAGGGATGACCTTAATTTGATTGATTCATAGTTTTGACTTAGCAACTTTTGAGAAAGCAGTATTCCTCGTTCAACAAAATAAACGTACTTTGAGCTACCTCTAGAGTAACGTATCAATTGAGACACATATACTTCATATGCTTATGCCGCTGGGATTTGGCTACACAGAAATGGAAAATTGACTATAGGAAAATTAAAATCATCGCGTTTGTCGTACATTTTGGTATTTAACTTACCATCAGTGGTCATTTAAAAAAAAAGTTCTAAATAGAGGTTTCCAGATTTGCTACGTATCAGGTACGGTTGGTACGTAACACAACCGTTGGTGTTGTTTGGGAGGTTTCATTTAATGCATGAGATTATTGTATGTATCATGATGAAAATAAAGAAACAAAATTTAAAATCAGTGATAAAAACCTTAATCTTTTATTTTATTACGATTTCTCTGCTTCTAGAAAACCTTGGACGTGATTTTATACGATAAAATTTATTTTGTGCACAAGAGAATGAATCAAACAGTCCTTACACGAACTGAGTTGCCTCGACCTTTATATTCTAAAAATAGATTTGTGTTTCTGTATGGCTATGTTTTTTTTTCAGTATATATTTAGAAAAGGATAAGAATAAAGAATGTTTTCTAATACTCAAATATAAATTGGAATAATTAGAAATTATTTATTAATAATATCTTACTTGTACCTTACTGGTGTCGTTAATGACTACATAAACGGCTCCAGGGCGAGGGGGCTTGGGGCCCGCCCCCCTTTACGTGGCAAAAATTTGGTTGATTATATAGGGAATCACTGAACCATGGATGGAGCGCCCCCCCCCCCCCCCTTTTTATGAAAAGTTCTGGATGCGTCACTAAACTAGTACACGTGCTTATGGCAAAATGAGTTCAAAATTGTGTTGATTTCTCATTAAAATAAAAAAAAAATAATTAAGCTATCTTTTCGATCATTGGAGCAACATTTTTTCATAAAACGCAACACACATTGTAAAACCATCGATCTATCTTAATATCTATTGTTATTACATTTGTATGTCACTAGATATTGTTATTACATTAATATTTGTAAATATTGTCGCGAGTAAAATTGTGTATTGCACGTGCCTGGGAGTAGTATAATATAATCTACGAGGGGCAATGTTAAACCAATATTCATCCCTTAATCCTTTTGTCGTACAGCATTGCCAAAAAAACTTCATACAACACAGCGTATTTATTTTGTTCACTGATAACGACAATAATTTGACGCTAAATTTACACTTAGTCTAATGCAATATGAATATGTCTTTCTAACTCTTCGTAATGGTGTACGGAAAATACTATGTTGCTATATAATGTCTTTTGCACCATTTACAACTGATTTATGGACTCAAAATTAAGGATCATTTTCATCGGTTGGTAAATGTTTCTATGTAATTTGTTCGGGTTTATATGTACTAGTTTCATGAATACGATACTATTTAAAATATATAGTGAACTCTAGTTTTTCTGAGTTTTCACTCTCGGCTTACTGCGAAAAAGATATATGAACAGATGTGTTAATAAAAAGGGCATGTTTCTAAAATTTATAGACCATGTTGATTTTATGAGGGGGGTTTTTTATGAAAAAAAAACTTAAAGCCCGACGGTAAAGATAATTGTCCAAAAAAGAAGGATGTCAAGTAAATACGATATCAGCCATATCTCTATGCATAATTGTTCAAATTGAAGATGTAAACGATCTTGTATTTTTTATAATTTCTTTCCGTACGTCTGATTTTTTTTCTTTTTCTTTATTCAATTCTTCAACATATATATACAACTATGTACAACAGATATATTACATATAACACAAAATTATTACAAGGCAATGTTATTTAAAAGTATAATGACATACATAATCAGTACAATAATTAGAAATCAAACGTTTTGACACCTTCGATTTTTTGTAACTGAGTATTAATTTTTATTAAGTATGTCTCTCTGGACTTTTTCTTTATATTGATTGAATATCCATTGACAAGAGTTTTAGACCTCACGCGTACAGACTAAAGAACGATTTGGTTTTGTATTAGTTTTGTCATTTTTCTTTTCTTATTAAGGTCAATTTATTTTGTTCGAATTCATTTTATTTGATCATGTTTTCTAAAAACTTACCAAAATAAATACAAAACTTTAACATTTTACAATGATACATAAATTTATTACAAAGAAATTTTTTAAAGTTTTAAATTTGTTTTGTAATTTAGCTTCTTTGTATCTATGTAGTTTCACGGGGAAATAACTCTTAACTATAAACCTTTCGTACCAACGGTTACTTGCAACGGTTGCTTGAAAGCATAATCGAGTGCACACGATATTGTTTCCCACGAATACAAGAAGAAACCACATGAAATTAGTCCCAAATTACAGCTAAAAATTCTAAAAACAGTTCTGCATATGATTCCTAAAACATGTGTTAATATAAAATGTATGCATCAATAATTTTCAAAAGTTAAATGACGGCTCCCAATTCGTACTACGGTTGGTACGGTAGTAAATCTGGAAACCTCTAATATGACGCAGATTATCTGTGTCGGTAGTATCTTGAACTTTAAGTTCACTTGGATATATTAAATGTAAGTGATCACTGGATCTATTATTATTAAGAGACAGTCCATCATCAATATACTGAAATGTGTGGCACAACTGTACTTCGATTCGAGTTACATTCTAATATGAAACAAAACTAGAACCTATGTCGCTTTCCTTAATCTATATGCATATCTAGCAAAGGACATTTTCAAACATGATACACGAGACACTTCATGTCAAACATTATTTTTTTCATCTTCTTTCAACGTTTGCTCAAAACAAAAAAAGAGAATAAAAAAAACTTTAAGGACAATCACTGCTATAAAGAGTCTACTAACCAATATCTGCAAAATTTGACTTGTTAGTAGGTCTTTACTTGCTAATAACTTTTTGATCTATTTTATTCATCTATCATATAACTTTAAGAGGAAACGCAAAAGGTCGTATACAAAGGGCAATTCCCGTTTGAATGGTCTTACATTGGTAATTTTTGGGGCCCTTTATAGCTCGCTGTTCGGTGTGAACCAAGGCTCCGTGTTGAATGCCATACCACGACCTATAATGGTTTACTTTTTTTAATTATTATTTGGATAGAGAGTTGTCTCATTTGCACTCATACCACATCTTCCTATATCTAATGACTCCAATAAGGAGTCGTCTGACCATTTCCGCCACATTTACTGCAATATAGAACTTTTGTTTGCTAATCATTTTTGTATGGTTCTGTCTTTTATAATTTTAAGTTAATAATAGTCTATGTTCTATGGCGATTTGTTTTTAGTTTTATAAAAAAAAAATGATGATTACCACGTGTATCACTGTTTACATCTTACTCAGAAGAAATTATTTAGAGTATTCTTCATTTTGATTGTTTACTTGTTACCTTGATATAGGATGCTCAGACATATTTTTGGGTTTCGGGATTCGCGGCATATTTGAAATTTATCTTTGAAATTATTCACTCGTCCACCCGCATTCAACTGTGTTAGTTTTTATTATTTTTGATTCTATGTTTTTATTTTAAAAATAGTCCTTACTCAACCCTGTCGTATTTTTGCGCCTGTCTGAAGTTAGGAGCCTCTGGCCTTTGTTAGTCTGATATAATTTTTAAATTTTAGTTTTCTGTGGTTTTTTTTATAGTTTAGAATGACGTCCATAATCACTGAACTAGTGTAAAAAATTGTTTAGGGGCTAGCTGAAGCACGCCTCCAGGTGCGGGAGTTTATCGCTGTATTGAAGGCTCATTGGTGTCCTTCGGCTGTTGCCTGCTTTTTGGTCGGGTGGTTGTTTCTTTGACACATTTCCCATTTCCATTCTCAATTTTATCTTATACGACTGTGGTTTATTCGAATATATATTTGATCTGTATGGGTTATTATATTTTATCATTTATAATGGCTTGTCGCTAGTTTGCTGGTTAAAAATTTCATTGTGACTGTCAGTTACAGTAGATTCTATACATAGGGCTGTGAAATATATGTGTTTGTCTTGTTTATATATTGTGCTGTAATAAAATTGCTAAAATTGGATTTATTTTGTGAATAGCTTGCTAATTTCAAGCCATGTTGGCTATGTTGGTTCGCAGGCGGGGTCATCGGACAAATTTATCAAGCTACATACCATCATATTGATTTGTGGTCAAGTGTGATTAAATTTGGTAAACAAGTTTAAGAGGAGAAGGTTTTTGTATAAGATAACAAACAAGAATGTGTCCAAAGTACACGGATGCCCCACTTGCACTATCATTTTCCATGTTCTATGGACCGGGAAATTGGGTAAAAATTCTAATTTGGCATTTAAATTAGAAAGATCATACCATAGGGAACATGTGTTTTAAGTTTCAAGTCGATTGGTGTACTGGCCGGACCAGTAATGTGTAACCAAGACGACTGGGTTTAAGTAAAGATAAAACAATCAGGAGCTGACTTTTATTTCACTACCAATCCAAATGGTGAAAAACTGAAAATACAAATATAAATACAATTTTACAATGTGTTCAATGATAATTTAAGTCCATTAAAAATACGGATAAACAGTTGTAGATATATAAAGCTGTTAAAGTTCTTTATAATAATATATAGATGGATATTCTTGCACACGTCAGGTTCTGTCTTGAATTAAGTTGTTTTATCGCAGATACGAACAGTTTGAACGGTAAAATGTTCATAATTTCTTTATAACATATGAAAATATATTAAAACAGTTCATCGCTGATGTAAATACATAATTTGTAATGTTTTAAATGTAACTCACGCTTTGGTTAGCCACGAATTGTTCCTATGGACAACGTGTGCGCTAAATGTTCTTTGCAGTTGTGCACACGGCCTGTTGAGCAGTTTCGTCACTGAGAAGAGAGGGGAAAGTAACACGGATTCCTGCACTGTCCTGTAAAAAACTCCTAAAACTGGCGCACATAAAGCGATGTACGCAATTAAACGTTAACAATATAAAAAGGTGATCACATGAAGAATCAATGATGAATGAGTTCCAGAACACTCCCCGTCTGAGGTATATCCGACATCACAACTCCATTATCGAAAATAAATAAAATGTTAAATATATAACAACAGTCCAAAGTTCCACTTAGAAGTAGTCCAACGGGAGGCTGGGTATTTCACAGCTTCTATCCTAGATAAGGCGGTGTATCCGACGAGATCGCGGCGATCTAAGATCCAACTTCATGGCTGTAGTTCTGATGGAAGAATTCCCTTTCGAAACGGATATGCGATCCAACGAGGACGTCTTGAAAGACGGACGCTTTCCTTTACGTTTACGGCATACAGTAGACCATCTGGTGTCATATTCCATTTCTCTGTAACTTAAGTTGGAATTGTCTATTCTGCTTTCTTCTTGTCCTTGCGTATTCAAAGACGAATTGAAGCTTTCCTTGGGAATTGAATGTTTTCGGATGTACTTTTCCTTGACGGGATTCACTTTTGGTGGCGTTGCTTCGGAAGTGAACTTTTCGGCTTCTGCAAACCTGACGATTGAAGTTGCTGATTTCGTATCCGATTGCCGATGTAAACGAGAATAATGTTTAAACGATTCAGCATGAATTTCATTTGACTGGGTGTTGGTTTTATTACACTGAGGTAATTTCTTTGTCTGTGGTTTCACAACGCTGCAAGTTGAATTCGTTATTTGTATTGAGTTCAAGGTGAACATGTTGCTTATCGGAGCGTACTTCTCCAACGATAATCCAACCCAGGTTTAACTTTTGCGCAAACGGAGTCTTTGGTGGTCCTAGACGTTGATCAAGGACATGATGTGCCTCTATTAGGTCTCTTCCAATGAGCAATAGGATTTTGCATTTCTCATCAATCGGGAGAATATGTTTTTGTAGTTCTTGCAAGTGTTGATATTGCAATATATCCTCAGGTGTAGCAATTTCGTTCCGATTATTGGGAATGTTATCGCATTCAATCAGTTCAGGCAGATTGAATCTAGTATTGTGTTGTACGGACTTCACGACAAAGCCGTTTCCTAGTTTACCGGAAGTAACCTTGCTGCCGGAGCATGTGGATAACAAATAGTCTTTTGTTTCTGCCTATACGTTGAATAGGCTGAAGAATTCAGGAGCCACAAGAGACCGGTTGCTTTGGTCGTCAATAATTGCATACATGCGAATTACTTTGTCCTGATTATTTTTGTGAAAGACATTCACAGGAAGTATCTTGGCACAAGATTTACTAATATTGCCGTCTTTGGAGATATCTGTGCAAGTTGAACTAACAGAGGTTAGCTTGGTTTCAGCTAACTCAAGTTGCTCCCCGCCGTCGACTGATCTAGGCGGTGAAGGCGGTGCACCTTTGGGTTGGTTCACTCGATTTGTGTGTAATGCGGTGGTGTGTTGCTTACTTCCGCATTCATTGCAACTGATACTCACGTTGCAATCACGACTTCTGTGCATAGTCGAATCACAGCATTTGTAACAAAGATTATTTTGCCTCAATAGTTCCTTGCGTTCCTCTATAGTTTTAGCTCTGAACCCACGACATTCATTTAGCGAATGTTCGGTATTGTGTATTATGCACAGATTGTTTTGCTGTGCAGTCCCTCCAGATCGTTGTTCGGCCGCTCTCACTAGTAACCCGAATTTAACTTGATCGGACAAAAACGCATTAACGCTGTTTAAATGAGATTAATCGTCATTTGATAAAGGTTGACAAAAATAAAAAATCATTTTTAATTTATTTCAATGCATATCAAATCATTTTAATGCCAGTCAAATAGATTCGCTTGCAGTCGTTCAATTTAATTCAAGTTGGCGGTAAGTTACGTCAAACAAATAGGCCACGCCCCCGTTAAAGTATTTCAAACTGGTATTACTAGTAACTCGTTTTAAACCGTGTTGAGACCCGAGCTTTTAACAGGTAAATCACTCAAGCAAAACAACATCGATGTATCTTTCGTTTATTTGTTTCAAACTTTATCGACTTATATATATAAATGCGTGTATTCTTAGTAAACCTTTTCAACATCTCTCGACACCGACTAATGACACCTTCAGTTTACAGGTAAAATGGGTATGTCGTCTCAAAGACAAAAATCATCATGATTATCATCACGTAACATATTGGATTGGCGGTTTTATACTGTTTTGACTATATAGTTTAAGAATATATATCAACCAAATGAATAAATAAATATATGTATGGTAGCCGGATGCGGCCATTTATTTCGCCTTTTCGCGTTTTCGTGAATTCTCCGTTCATTTTGCAAACGCGAAATTGGGAATTCGAGAAATTGAGAAAATCGGGAAATCGGGAAATCGAGAAATCAAGAAAGCAAAAACGCCAAAACACGAAAGAGGAAACACGAAAACGCGAAATGAATTCTCGATTTTGCGTTTTTGCTTTCTCTATTTCTCGATATCCCGATTTCTCAATTTCTTGATTTCCCTTTCTCGATATCTGGATTTCCCCGAAAGGGGAAACGTCTACCATACATATGTCTCTGTCATATAATATTCTTATTTCGTATGTATTTGCACGACATTTCATGTTGAATTGATTAAACAAATATTCCAATCATTCAGAATCCTAACCCATTTTCTCTTCACTTTTGTGATGATGTGAGTCTTTCGCCAAATATTTGCCGCATGCCAATAACGATTTAATTTGTTGGTGTAAAAGCTTTTATGATGTTTTTCAAAAATGAAAAAGAATACTGGTCCGTCCGTATCACACTTGTGAACACGACCAACTTTGTGTTTTCCACCGATCTTCACCTCAGTCGATGTACATTTTCAATTTTTACATAATTACATACAGTTAACTCTCGTTGTCTCGAACTCGGTTGACTCGAAATTTCGGATGAGTCGAAGTTTTCACGTGGTCCCGAACTTTGTTCCATATAAATGTATGTAATTCAACTTCTGATGAGTCGAAATTGGATGAGTCAAAATTTCGGTTGAGTCGAACTAAATTAACAATCCCAAGGTTTACAAAAGCATTCAAAATTCATAATTTATCTCGAACTAATACATATTATGTCAAAACATGACATCCGGCATTTTAATGGATCGAAGAGGTAATCTGACAATACACGTGTAATTAAATTTCCAGTCACTGACCACTGTAATGATTTATGACATGCTATTTCCACGAGTGTTTACCTGAGATTTTCTTTTATAGAATTTTTATAAATAATTAGTGATTCATTGTTATTGTTCATGAAAAAGTATTTAAAATGTTTACAAAACAATTAATTGTTATTTAAACTAATGAGCTTGGGTGTGTATAAAGTAAGGATTATGACTTCCGTTGATGATCACCTAAAAACTACTCAATCGGCGTTTTTAATCTTGTTGTGTTTTCTTTTGAAAAGAAAGAGCGAGATAAAAAAAAATGAGAGAAATCTAAATTATCTAAAGTCTCTTGTATCCGAGAATAAACCATTTTGTCAACTATAAACGACCTGAATAATGAAACTATCGATTGGAAATTACTCTCTCGGATAAAAGCCATAGGAAAAAAATGTATCTGAAACAATTAAATAAGTAAAAGTAATGTTATTATAATAATGAAAGACCATGACAAACAAATACATCGATCTGATACCAGAATATCGATCCCCTTCCAATATTCATCCGGATTTATTTTAGCTTTACCAAGCTAAGCAAGAGTTGTGTCTCTTGTTCTGTCAAACTTCCGGTTTTCGTTTGAGTCGAACTACGTGTATCTCGAAATATTTCTCTGGTCCGGCTGACTTTGAAATAACGAGAGTCGACTGTATTGATTTTTTAGGTCGAAGGAAAAGATCACGTTTTTTTTTATTATTATTATCAACGACGGTCTTCTCCGCTTCAAGATATCTTGTTCGAGGTAAAGTTTTTCCTTGATGAATTTTGAAAAAAACTATAATAATTGACCCCTCGTTTCAATGCTACAACATTTAAGCAGTGATTGGTGAATACAGAATTCAAGTGGAACACCAAATTGGTGAATTGAAATGATACAAAGTATTGAGTACATTATGGAGGCATCCAAGGCCAAAACTAACAGACATGTGCCGCCCTTGGAAACCAACATAATCATTGTTTAATTTTAACATATCAACTACAATAGAACATGATTTGTTCTTTTCGTTTTCCAAATTCAACAAGGACAGCTAGAAGCTAAATGTCTAAAAGATGAAATGTGACTTAAAGTCTATCATTTTCTTTATAACAAATTAAAAAAACCCATGTCATTTTGGACTCTGTATGAAAGTTTTATCATTGTCAATGATTGAAAGCAATAAAATCAATAATGATCTCATTTATTTTTTTTATTTTTGAGACGACCCTTCACATTTTACCTGTCGTAGTCGTTCTCAACTGTAGGTGTCGAGAGATGTTGAAAAGGTCTAGTAAAGTCATATACTTCACAATTTAAACAAATAAATGATCAATACACGTAACATATAAGGAATTTAAATAAAAACAATAAAATATTGATGCACGGTTTAAAAAATTCAAAACTTGTGAATCTGTTAAAAATAAAATAGTTAGATGTTTAACATATTTTTAATTTGCCCAAATGCAGTAGATCTTTATCTCACATATTCGTTTCAAAACTTGCTGAGTGCTATGAAAACTTGTGACTTGTAAGTAATGTATGGTCCATTGCAATGACTTACGAAACTTTAGGTATTCCTGTATATTTCCGTTTCTCTTTTTCTGTCTTACTATAGTGTACTCGTAAATTAAATATAGACACGGAAATTAAAGTAACTTACAAAAATTATTTATTTTTCACATAGTTTAAATCGATGTATCTTATATTTTCGGTCAACAACAAATATTCCCTAGCTGTATATTGATATATGAAATAGCTTGTAATAAAAACAATGTTGTGTTAAATAATAAAATTAATGAAGATACTGCTGACATTTGTTGAATTAATAAACAGTTAAGTCTTGCACAACATTGTAAATGAAGGAACAGCTCAATAAACTTTTAAAACTGTGTCAAATTGTAATATCGGTCACTGACGCGAAACGGGCGTAAATTGTGGAAAAGCAGCACAATACGAAATTGTGAATTGTGGTTCCGATTTTGTACAGGGATTAGTGTGCTGTCATGCACCGTGACGTACACAAAGTCTTGCTATGAACATATATTATGTTTATATGAGATCAATTTTAGTCTGCGATAACGATGGGTTGGTTGATTTAAGTTTTACAACCTTGACTTGCTCTAAGTCGACATTATCTTACGTCTAATGCATTTAAAAAAAAACGTATATTTACGTTTAGGGCATTTAATATAAGTTTACCTACCAAATTAAAATAAATAAACATTATTAAAATAAACAAGAATGGAAAAGAAACAATTATGCATTGTTGCTCTGATATAATTTTTATTAACTATATTTGAGTGGTAATGTCTTAATAAAAACTGATTGTCGTATACATAAAATATTTCATCTAGGTGCTTTCGTTGAAGTTACATATCAAAATGAATTTCCTTGGTTGGAACGTTTGCAAATTTTCAATCCAGGTGTTCTCATCGAGGTCCGCGTTCATGTTTCAATTCAATACACAATATTTCATCTAGGTGCTTTCGTTGAAGTTCGCGTTACATAGTAAAATGAATTTCATTGGTCGGAATATTTGCAAACTTTCAATCCAGGTGTTCTCATCGAGGTCCGCGTTCGTGTTTCAATTCAATACACAATATGAAGTCCAATATGGTAAAAAAAAAGAATTTTAAACTCTACGATGTTCGAGTAAATAAATAGAATTTAGAAAATAGAACACTTTTACGATTCTTCCAACACAATAAAGAAACTATCCTTTTCGCCGATGAATAATTATTACTATAATATAAGAACTAGGATTTGTATACTATTCAATTTGGGAACAGTATACCTAACAATATATATGTTCCTGATTTGATTTATTCCTCGAGAAAATAAATTTGATTTATTCAGACACTTAAATCAATAATTGATCAACTTGAACTTTGAAAAAGTTACATTAATATATCTTTTCGCATCCTTTAATTTAAGGACTAGTCCGCATATTTCGTCTGTTCTCGCTTCAAACCAAGCCATCATAAATACATCAGAGAGTACTAAAATTAAAGCATTTATTTAAAAACAATCCCCTTCTAACATCAAAGTATGAGGTAAATCAATTAGTTTACGCTAGCCAATTCAAGCAACCAACAGACAAAATAAATCTTGTCTCCCCGATCGAGACTATCTATAGACACGGAATAAAAAATATGGAAATAATAGCATGTTAGCTATAGATTGGTTACAAACACATTTATGCAAACATGAAGTAGCTGTTTCTTTACTGAACTGGTCAGTGGTAATACAAAACCAGGGTTTCAAAAAGATGAAGCAAAAGAAAAAGACACTTCAAATTTATAAAAAAGAAATCAGAAATAGTGTTTAACTGAAATTGAACAAAAAAGAAATTATAAAAAAGATAGTCTATAATATGTGAATATTTATTTAAAAAAGCTAACAATAAAATGAAAGAAAAATATGTGATGCTTAAGAACATTGCCCTGGGCCGTAACAGCCTTATGTTGGAAATTTTAAAACAAAGTTGAAACAAAGGCTTGTCTTCATATCAAATTGTTTTCACGGCGAATGTCTTGCAAGAAGCAAACTCCCATTACTCCGGTGTCGCCCCTGCATGTTTTTGCGTGATCCATGCATGTTTCTGATTTACTTGTCTTTTGTTCATTTACTGTCCTACTGTGTGGCTATAGTCTAAGTGTAAATTGTCATTTGAAATACTTGAAACTTGCTTATACTGGTTGGTTACACGTGAAACTTATGATAATGGTTCATGCATAAATCACCGGAATTTGGTACACGTTAAATGCACGTTATTTTTAAAAATAACATTATTAAAATAATATCTTTTTTCTAAAAATTAATTAAAATCATGAAAAATACCTTCATATTTTTGCAAAGTTCACGTGAAAATAACATGAAAAATTTCACGTGTGATTCATTTGAATTACTGAGTTTTTTACTCCATCATTTAAGGCAATGGTGGTGTCGTTGCTTCATCCATGCAGAAATATAGTACTTTAAAAATATGATTCAGTAAACAGTTTTATAATTGCTCGGTTTTTGATGATTGTTTTACGTTCAGTGGCAAATAGTTCATGCATGTTCGGGACAATACAATACAAGCTCAGTAAGTCGGACAAACAGTGCAAATTGTATGCAAAATTTCACAAAGTTCAACAGTGTCATTTGTGGAAAATTATTTAGGAAACAAATCCTGAGATCATACATGCATTCTTTAAGTAAAACAAACTGCAAATGCGAAATATAAAAGGTTCAGCTTGAAATTCTACATGTAGGAGATGTAAGCCGGAGTCTGCGTGCCTTTTAAATTTTATCAAAACGTCTAATCCAGCAACCTGTCATGAACAAAAAATAAAGGAAACCAAGACGAAATGCGCACTTTTAATTTGAGTACATTTTTGGTAACACCAGGTACATAATTTAAACCTGAAGCAAAAAGACAGCACTCAGACCTTAATAATAAGCCGTATAAACCATATACATATACACCAAGTGCGCGATTGACGGTAGAACGGACACGGGTGAAACAGTATGATGATACGTGCTCTATTAGGATATTGGTGACAAAACATATTTTTGAATATGCAGTTCATATAATGGAATGGTAATTTTGAGATATAAAATGAAGTAGCAATGTAAGCAAGCTAACATTTCCTTCATTTTGTATTTGGTAGAAAGTTGATTAATTGGCAATTTTACCGCACCTCCTTATTTCATTATGGTTGGAATTTTCCTATTTAGGGAACCGTCGTTTAGTAAACTGACTACAAATTAGAAATAAAAAGATACTCGTCCAATTAGCATTAGTCACAATTAATTTGCTTAGTGTATTTGGTTTTGATGTAGTTAAATGTCCAACTGTAGCTATCTTATAAATTGCATATCCCATATCTCTATTAATCGTTCTAACAGCAAACTGGTGTACAAATAATATGTTACATATATTTTTATTTTTATTTTATTTGTACTTGTACTTTTTATAAATAAAGTCTCATGTTACCCCACTTCCATAATTATCAAGCGGTAACGTATATGTTCCGGACCATATGAGTATTTGGACCATACGCGTATGGTCATGACCATATGCGTATACTCATATGGTCCGACCGTACGCGTATGGTCGGACCATATGAGTATAATACTTATTTGGTTATTAACGGGCCGGATCATATGAGTATTTGGACCATATAGGTATGGTTTTTTTTTAAATTACATTATAAAAGTTTCAATAATACAAAAACTTAATCTAAAAAAACAGTGACGGTTACATGACAATGTATTCTTTTTATAAATCAAATACTACGTAAAAATTAGATATTGAAGCCATAGTTAGTTTACATGTACATCGCTAATTACATTCTTACATGTAGACTTGGGGTGACATTTATTTCCAACCGTATCATGGCGGTTTTGCATTTGCAAGTCTTGGTTGTGCTCAATCCTTTTCATTTACACCTTTTGTTTGCGAGTGAAAAGCTAGCCTTTTTGTAGCTGCGTACAGTGATACCGAGGTCTTTGGCTAATCCGATATGTCGACGGTGTTTTTAATAAGCTCTAGATCTCAAATATCGTAGCATGACTGCAATACACCAAACTCACAAGATAACTTGAATAAACTATGTTACTTTCCATTGACTTTTTGTGTAACAGTTCATTACGAAATTTTTGGAATTTATTTTTTTAAGTCGACATACATGTATTGCCATTCACTCGTAATAACAAATCGGTAATGACCATCGGTATAAAATGTGTTTATCATAGTTTTGACAAGTAAGTAAAATTAACTTTGTGAAACTTCTTATATTTTTATTTAGCTAATCGTTTAATTATTATATAATAATAAAATAACCTATATGATAGCGTCTTTTTAATGATTGGTCATACCATATGAAGAGTTTAAAAGTATTAAAATTAAACTGTAACAGAGTGTTAATTACCCCGACCATACGCGTACGGTCGGACCATACGCGTATGGTCGGACCATATGAGTATATACCCATATGGTCATGACCATACGCGTATGGTCCAAATACTCATATGGTCCGGAACATATATATTTCTTTTTGCCTAAATGTTCGTAAATTTTGTCGATTTCTTTGAAAAAATTATAGGCGATGATTTAAATTTTAACAACTAAAGTTTCAAGTAACGGGTGTAAATTGTAGGATTGATTGTTGGTTGCTTAACGTCCAGTGGCAAATATTTCATGCATGTTCAGGACGAGAACAAGTTAACACTAACTTGAATACACTACTAAATACTAGGTAGGTTTTGTAATAGAGCCGATCCGGGAAAATGTTTGAGAAAAATTTGGACTGACACTGGACAATGACGGTATATTATGAGCAATTTGCCGCCCCCCCCCCCCTGGCCTAACAAGGCAACTATGTTAATTCTCTTTTAGTCGTTATGTCTCCGAACTTATACATGTACATCTTTTCCAACTCAAATCACACACAAAAAAACTACACTACCAGCGAGTACCCATGCAAGCGGAAATTAACACGAATAGAAAATCTAAATGATTTCAAGATCTAGCTATTTCAGTCTCTTTCTGCTATTTGAATACTAATAAGTCAGTCGTTTGATTGTAAATTTCGAGAATTGTTTTTATAACGAAACCAGTCTTACTTAGTGACTAAAGCCAGTCCCAACTATTAGCTTGCGTTTAAAGACGCAAGTGGATACTTGGGACTGGCTTTAATCAGACTCTAACGGGACCTGATTTTTTTTTATTTTTTTTTTTCCGAATCAAGTTTCTATGTATTTCTCAGCCTACGGTAACCTTCTCAAGCCTGATTCCGATGTTACTGTATGTCCTGTGTAAACTTGGTCTAGCTAGCACTTTATTTTTAAAATGTTTCCGAAACTATAACGGTTTTATGAGACTGTTTACATTTGGAACACATAGAATGTTATTCGGCAAAATAATCAAGTTAAACCACTTTTTTTTACATTGAATTTCCATACTAACAAACTATTTTCTGTTTGAGTTTCAAAGTCTGCTTGTATTGTACTTTTTCGACTTATTCTATCCGTATTCTCATCCAAATCAATTTCCTTTTTCCATTTTGTCCGAGCAGTGATTTTGACGACCATTTTAACACGAATTAATAGTTGTACGAATTCCCGTTTTTTTACACATCATCCTAAGTTTCTAAAGATACATGTAAGATTTTTATTTTCAAAACAAAATTTCATGAGGATACAGCGTGCATCATGAAAAGTATTTATTGCAAAATAAACTAAGAATGAAATAAAGTGATAAAACTCAGTCTATTTTTCATAAGAATATATAGATAAATCGTGCAGATGCTTAAATGTTAAAAAAAGGAGAATATAAATTAAAAGTATATAGTAATTCATTTTTAAAGGTTAGAAATGAGCAGAAGAATTGCTGGAACACGATAAAGCGACCTATGTCAAAACGTTTACCGTTACGTATTGCATACAAACTTTCGACCCTCTGCATCTAGAAAAAGTTACCATAAAAATGTCAAATAGCTTCCAAAAATATTTTTTTTATTATTTAATCACTTTGTGATTGCAGAACCGGCTGCATTGACTTGTTTGTGTGAACGTTATTCGATAACGTCAGGAACGATAACTCGTGGCGTAACGTCATAAGTCGTGTCAACTTACTGTCAAGGAAAGCGCTTTTACAGAAAATAAAGGAATATGGAGTAAACATACACGGGACAGCAATCGCACACAAAGTCAATGCTTAACAAAAATACAAATTATCAATGGTCAGCGTTTTATTCCTGTTCATCTTTTATAGTCGCTAAAGGGTCTTCAACAATGAAAGATTCACTTGTGTACCAGAACAACAAAAAGACACTAGCAAGAAAAGATCTGAGAGTACTTAAGTTACTGACAGCTAGTTCACACTCTTACGTTTGAAGTCTTCCTGTCCATCATCCCGCAATCGTTATTTTTGAAGACCATAAGTGAATGAATAATTCGATTTTCTGTCTCAGGACCTGCGCATATATGAAATACTTACCACTGAACATTGAACCAAGTAAAATCCAGAGTTTTGCATTTACAAGGACGCGTACGAATGAGGATTAAATATAATCTTTATGATATATGCACTTGTACCTTACCCTTAGGCTGTCTTCGTGTACTGTAATTTATGGTTTAAAGGAATACGAATACTTTATTTTTCATAAAACTTCAATTACTAGTTATCAAGAACATACATAAACATAACTATAAGGTAAAATTATTACATGCATGTGTAAACGATACAATTAAGTTAACATGGAGAGCTGACTTTCACATTTATATTTTTTACATAGTTTTTCTTATATTACAATATTTGAAGAGTTAAAATGTTGATCAACTTTAAAGATATATTAGGGTTTGACTAACAGTAGTTCCGTAAACATTTCCTTCTTTCTATAGTATAAATGTTCTACAATTCATAATGAAATGGAACTCGTCATCAATGTTGTTTGTGTCACAGAGACGACATATTCTGTCTTCTCTGTAAATCCTACCACCTTCTAGACTCACTGAGCGGCAAGTGGCGACTACCACATATGCGTATTTGCGTAATATATGAATTTAGTAAGGTAAAAATGAAAAGCAGTTTTCAAATTGTTAATTGTTTTTGAAAATACGATAACATGAATTTTTTATGCGATTCTGCAATAAAAACAAAGCATTCTTGTTGAAACTGGTCTTTGTTTTTGTTTTTTTGTTTAATACATTTTGATACCCATTTATCACAACCATTTAATTCGAAATAGTTGTAATTTGCAATTTTTTTAAAGGAGTAGGTCCAGTAAGGGCCGATTTTGGCCTCAAATTTCAAGTTCATCTGACGAAATATTTTCGACACTTTTTAAACGGGCCCTTTTTAAACACTTAAGTGTCTATTTCAATTGATTCAATTAGTTTTTGTGAAAGATTTTAATTGATTTAGTCATTAAAAACTCTCCGATTCAAGCTTGAATATGAAAAATCTATCAAATTTGCCAAAAATCGTCACTTTTCAGATGGTTTTTGTCAAAAATGAAAGTGGCCGCATCCGTGTTCATCCTCAACCTTTATATATATTATGTAGTATCATCAAATACAACTTACGTTTCAATATTATGAATGAACACGAATGCGGCCACTTTCATTTTAGACAGAAACCATCTAAAATTTAACTAAAATGCTAAAATTTTGAAGATTTCAGTCATTTAGCATGACTTAATGATGCTAGTACCCGATATAGTGCATTGTATTGTCAAAAACAGCCCATATTTATGTAGCAGAATCATTCTACTTTCCAATAAATAGGTTAACGATTACATTATCACAATTTTGTTAAACTGCTATATTTTGGGGCAAAAAAGGGGTCTTACTGAACCTACTCCTTTATATTTTATCCTCACCAGGTAGGTGAAATTATGTATAAATTAAATTTAACGAAATTGCGAAAATGCATTACGAGCATATTCTATAATTTTAAGTTTGAATCAAGAGTCTTAAACTTTGAATACGCAACAAAATCTCTGTAATCTTACCCATGTATTATTTATGTTTATGTCAAAGGCGTTTGATTGGGTATTAGTTAAAGGTAGGCGTGGTTTTCGGTAACTTTCCTCCAATCAACTGGCCTATTCGACAAACATGTGTGCGCTGATGCGTGTAAACTGGCTATTGTAACGGCACGTGTCATACATCACAATCTATCGTGCGTGACCAATGTTTATTGTAAAATTTCTTGTCATGTGAGCAAATTATCAGACAAACAAGTTCTAAAGGTTACAACTTAGATTTGCTTTTTGAAAGATTATTTTCGGCAGTGCCCCTGATATACGATGTAAAGTGTTATAAGAAAAACAAGACTTTAAATGAAGGATGCATATTAACAAAGAATACAATCTGGGACTATGGCAGATATAATACATGTATTTTATGGCTCGGATATTAACTTTATAACATGTTCTTGAAAAAATTAAGTGTCCGATAACTTGAATTACCTGATAAGGTTATCTCGATCACTTTCGACAAAACATTATTGCATGAATGGTAAATCGCTGATTTTTATTTCTAGAAATGATTTGTGACTGTTATTAGTAGAGACAACTATATGCATTCTGGTTTACGTTTACAATGAACACACTATACAATTTCCTGAAATATCAATCATTTTTGGACAGACTTGCTTGTTCCTTGTATTTGTAAAAAATATAAGACGTTTCATAATATTTGAATACTTCAAAAATTCTTCAAAATACTATAGACCTGTATTGTGTTTTTTTTTAGGGTAAATGATGACTCCCCCATAAAAAAAACAGTAAAATAATTGTATATTTAATTTGAATAATAGTTTTAAAACGTAATAGAAATTAAGGTCAGCCAAACCCAAATTCAGCAATAAGGAGTGTCATTCACCGGGTTTAACTTCTTTTAGCGGTTTTGAACTCAGTCTTGTTTTGTTCAATAAATAATAATGACTGATCCTCTTATCTTGTTCAATAAATAATAGTAAAATTTACTTTCCATATACATGTTTGACTTCCTAAATAACACAAGGAAATAAAATTTGTTTTGGTGTATTGAGCCATAGCCTTGACTTTTTTTTACCATGATAGTGACTGAAAAGGAAAAGAAATCGTTTACCAGCTTGAAAACTAAATATTTTGAGCCATTTTTTACTATGAATGAAATCAAAAGCACATGTTTTATAAGACCAAAAATAGGCAAAAGAAAAACCCTTATTTTGTCATGGTAAAGTAAATGTGAATGAAATCAAAAGCATATATTTTATAAGACCAAAAACAGGCAAAATGAAAAATCCTTGTTTTGTCATGGTAAAGTAGATGTGTTTGAAATAAAATGTATCATATGAAGACTAATTTACATGCAAATTTGTATTTTTTTTTATGACAAGCCTCTACCCCTTGCGACGCAAAATCTGACACCCCGAGCGACACTTTATATTTTGATGAATAACAGTTTTAAAACCAATTAATTTTAACTAAGAAACTGGTATTTGGTATAAGTCAATGAGAGGAATACAATTCTATAAAAATCATACGGAGGGTAGCTGTGTAAAGTAGTTTTTTATACCGAAATTTGCATAGAAAGCCTCAAAATCTGCAACACGGAAAACTAGGGCGAGGTGTTTGAGAAAACTGAGCACTGAAAACGACTGCTTCTGCTTTCAGGAAATAGATTATGTTGCGGTCCCTTCCGTGCAATACATTATATGGTACTGAGAGTTCTAAAAATAAGAAATGTTGATGCTTGAACTTACCTTGTTACTTTTCGTCGCTTCAAAATTGCCACCTCGTGTCAAACATAGCCGACACCCCGCATGTGGCGTTCTAAACGGGGTAGATCGATTCGTGTTTTAAAATCAAACAAACGCTACTGCTTGCACTGATGATAAAAAAATTACTTATATATATATATATATAAAAAAAACAATGTATTTGTTACATGTTATTGGTATTAAATTGTATATTTTGAAGATCATATTCCGTAATGTTATGCCCTGAATTCTATTCGATGTCTATAAAGCAAATACAATCTATTTGTACTCGTAACAAAAAGGAGAAAAGATTGGGCTGCCTCTCTTCAATTTTGTCCAGTTACCAAAGTAAAATCAAAATTAAATTCTCCGACAATGCACATGTTGATATATTGTATATGTCATTCCAACACTTACACTTGTTCTTTTATTTGTGTGGCAAATTTAATGACCATTTTAATTCAAAGCTTGGATTTGCATCCTTCATTCTCCAGTACGTTTGAATTTCTACATACATCACAGTCAGTAATTAAAGTTGTGTGTTAAACGTCAATACGAAAGCAAACAATCCATAGTAAAAAAAGATATTTAGAGAATACACCACAGTTATCGTAAATTATATAAACATATAAAAAAAAAATCGATTTTTATTTTTTAAGACAAAAAAGAGAAAAGAACTGATAAGTTCGGGTAATCCATGCGCCTTGCCTCCTTTATGTTTCGATATCTTAAAAAATAATTATTCTTTTATCTATTATAACACGTGAAAACTACACCGGTGAGTTCCATACATGTCATAAACTTACAGCTGGTCCTGAACATGCATGAAGTATTTGCCACTGGACTTTAAACAACAATCAATCACACTACAACTTATAGTATATATAGTTGTGAAATACAAAATGTATATTATAATGATACATTTAGATGAATAAATAGAATACAAATACACACTACTTTATATAACTGATACAATTTAAAGGAATACTCTCTAAACTATATAGAGAAGCGAAACGTTTCTTTTGAATACTAAACAAACTTCCTAACAGTACATGTTTTTTTTAATGGTTTTACATGCGGCGCTCAAATATTTTGCATGGTCTTTTGGTATAGTGTTTAGACATATATGATATTGTAAGAACCTTTAACGTATAATAGATTCACATTCGTTACTTTGCTCAATATAAAAAAAACATAAGCATTAATTTATATTAAAAACTGAAGGTCAGACATCACAAATACGTGTTCATTCATTCTTTATTAAAGTTTAGACCTTTTTATCAAGAATGATGATGAGAGTAATTGTAAAATATAATAGGCATGTACTTTCTTACGTTATGGATCATTGATTTTGTTACCTGTTGACCCGGTTGATTACTAGCACGTGCCATTGAACTCGACCGTTTTAACTAAAACAGATTTTATTTTAAATCAACGCCATATATATATATATACAAAGTATATACAAAGTACTATATACATATTATATGGATAAGAAAATAAATATTATAAGAACATATTGTTTGAATGAAAATTTTTATACGGTGATACTTTAACACCGTCCCGACAGAGACTGAATGCTGTATATGATCAGGTTTCGGGATCCGGGAAGTCTTTTTTCGAATTTCCGAATGTCGGGAATATTTTTTTCCAACTTTAATAGAGTAACTCGCACGAAAAAAAAATAAACATACTAAAAAAAGCAACAGCTTCAACGGTAAACTAGGACATATATCAACAGAAAACGAATTAAAGAAACTGTCATGCATAAAACAAAAATATGCATGACTGTGTTAATTTGCCTCCGCTGCATTTCTGTGGATTGTCTCATTGGCAATCATACCACATCTCCTTAACTATTTTAGGTTACGTTTAGGATTTTCCGTTACTAATCTTCAAATACAAAAAACATTTTTACCGGTGTTCACAACATTTCAAGGTTAAATTTATGGCATACATTCTGGTGTGTATACAATTAACGTATGTCCTTGCATTTAATTATCAATATATATTTATATAAACTAACATTTATTAAAAAATAAACAACATATATATATAGACGAATAATTTATTAGTTCCTCAACAAAACAAGAAAAGAAATAAAGAATTAAAAACCAATTGTTCAGAGAACAATTGAAGGTCTTTCCACCAGTTAATATCTATTTTGATATTAAAATATTAAAATCAGTCTAAAATGTCAGTTCATATGGCTTTATGATGTATAGATATGAATTTAAAGCAAAGGTCAAAATCTAGAACGTCAAATTAACCTATGACCTTGACCTCAATTTGAAGGTCACAAACTGAGGATATCAAATCAAAAGACCCTAGGTCTCTAATACGTATGGTTAATAAGTTATATCACTTTACACATAATTTTAGTTATGATAGGGGCAAAAACTCCCATTCATTGTCTACGCACCCTTTCAACTAAAATTATTAAGTTACGACATGTCGCAACTAACAATTTAGTAAAAACAATTTGTCGATATTTTATACGGTTTCTGGAAATGAGTGGAAATAAGCCTAATTCAAAAATTAGAATATGACCTTGACCTAATTTTCATTTTTTTGGACCAAGGACCTCAAATCAAAAGATCCTAGGTCTCTATCACTTATGGTTTATAAGATAGAAATGCATATCACTTATATCAGATGCATAAGGGGAAATAACTCTCATATGGAGCGGTCATATTGCTTCGGTCAAAATAGGACAAATCAGGCAAAGGATATAACGAGCAATTTTGTAAAATAAATTTGTCGTTATCTTTTACGGTTGCGAAGGAGTTGTGAGCACAAGGAAAACAGTGTTTGGGGAGATTACTCCTACAAAGAAAAGTATTCGGTTACGCAGGGTAAATTTCAAAAGCGCATAAACTGTTCGATATCATATACCAAATATCAAAGCGACATATTGCGAAACAAATGTTTATCGCAAGAACAAAATTAGGCGGAAGAAAAAAAAAAAAAAAAAATAATCAGAAGAAAAACAATAGGTCTTTCCACAGAAAAGTGGAAAGACCTAACTAACACAAGATTTAATCTTTTTTTTTTAATTAATCAAAATATACTTCAAATTTTAATAATAAAATACATATATACATGTATTAATCTAAAATGCATTATCGAGTAGAAGGGGCGCAACTCGTCGTATCAAACCGGTATACTGAACGGATCAAAACAGGGTCTGAAAATTTTGAACGTTCTTTTGTATCCATGGTCTGTTTTGGTCTGACACGGTCTTAACGGGTCTAAACAACCCGCTAGACGATTCAGTCTTTTCCGTCTTGACACGCCTTAACGAACTGATTTACCTGATGAGGCTATCGATCTGAACGGCGACTAAACTATCTTAAATATCTTGACGATTTTTTCTAGCGGTAAATCCAGTCAATCAAGATGTGATCAGACCAAAATGACCGTTTCAGACTGAAATCCTGCTACTAGTGTGACTCCCCCATAAAAAAAACAGTAAAATAATTGTATATTTAATTTAAATACTTGTTTTAAAACGTAATAGAAATTAAGGTCAGCCAAACCCAAATTCAGCAATAAGGAGTGTCATTCACCGGGTTTAACTTCTTTTAGCGGTTTTGAACTCAGTCTTGTTTTGTTCAATAAATAATAATGACTGATCCTCTTATCTTGTTCAATAAATAATAGTAAAATTTACTTTCCATATACATGTTTGACTTCCTAAATAACACAAGGAAATAAAATTTGTCACAATTTCGCTTTTGTCGTCTGCTCAAAGTTGTTTAATTTGGTATTGCAATATGCACATGAGATACTTGTCACTGAACGTTGAACAAAAAGTAACTATCCACCAATCCATCAGTGATTGCGATACCTCTGTTACATACCCGTCTTTTTGTCACATGTTTGGTACTATTCTTTGAACAAAGTTCGTGTTGTAAGCCGAATTTGTCCTACATTTTAATTGTTCTTGTCAAGTAATACATTCCTTGAACTGGTTTAAATGTTAAACTAAATCCTATGAAATCAATTTGATGCATTGGTTCTTTGAAACGCAATTTTGTTAATTTGAGCGTGTCAACACCTAGTCTAGTAGTGATTTCGGTTTGTATAATCATACAACAAAAGTTTATATTGGTATTATAGTAAGTTATTGTTTCATTTTATATGTTTACCATTGGTGACATCAAATAAAATGTGTTGCAGGTTGAACTAAGCAATACGAAATTTAAATGTCATATCCATATATATACAAACTAAAGGATCTAAACTTTAAATTATGTATGTTTAAACTATAATGAATGCGGAGCGGGGGTATTGTACGAAGTCATCCAGACTAGCCGAATTATAAATCATAGCCTCCGTATGATACTTTGATGTCAAATGGACTACAGTTAAAAAGTTACATTTACTACCAATCCATGCAAAATAGTAAGATGTATGTTCCTGAGCGTATTATGCACAAAGAAAAGGGTTGTGGTGTACTTTTGAACTAAGTATGGTAGTATGGTTACCATACGCCTTCATGTTACAGAAACGACCAATATACACTACAACAGAATTACGATTTCAGTTGTTATAGTTCACACACAAATTAATTGGGCTAGTTTGAAATCTCCTGCATGGTTTATTCCATTGGCAATCATATTCAAGAAAAGTTGTAAATCTTGAATATTCTGTAACATCTGTATGAAGCTTGATTGAGACGTAGATTCACACAGATACCGATCATTGTTATCTTCTCTTCATTTACACAAATGAATGTCGGGGATTCGGAATATGGCAGTTATACATGTATTTTCAGTTTATATTTAGTTTGAAGCATTATCGAACTAATACGACTTTCATCTTTAAAATTTACTGTGCACTAAATATCTAGTAAATGACATTACATAGGAATAACTTGTGGTGTATTCATGTATACTAGTATGTAATAATAATAAAAAGAAACCAACAGCACTATTTGACGAAGACGAAATTAAGGATTGAGTTTTAACGTCCAGTGACATATATTACAATGATGTCGAAACAGAACTTGAAATTGACAATAGGTATTCATAGAACCGTCACTTTTCCAAAGAATTCACGCTTATTTCCGATTTCACGTGCTATTTCACAACCTCGGGTTCGCTTTATAGTTATATTTGTACAAAATAACTAACAATAAAAAATTGTGATGATTTCTTTAACTGTTCTTGAACGTTCTAGTTTTAATATAAATCTGTGATTTTTCTATATTCGTACTTTCGTCGAAGCAAATCAAGTTCGATCTAGACCTGGACATTTATGCATTAAACAATATTCAATCGTTGTACAAATTTATTGTAGAACATGTAGAAAAATCCTCTTTCGGATAAAAAAAAAATCTACTTTGTTAACTTGGATAGAAAACTAACAATATAGTTTATCCTATTGAAACATGAACGCGGACTCCATTGAGAACACCTTGGATTGAAAGATTGCAAATCTACTGACCAATGAAATGCTGAAGATTTAGAACGCGGACCTCAGCGAGAACACCTAGATCGATAACACACTGTAATCTTTAGACCGTCGAACAGATAGCGATAATTCCAGATTTCTTCTTCTTCTTCTTTTTCTTTTAGTTCAAATAAGGTCACAATATGGAAGAATACATGCTGCCAAGGAATTGTTAATAAGGAATTGTATATTTACAATCCCTTGATGCTGCTGTACATGCCTGATTGACAAAGATTTAATAAAATTGAATTATTCATAAAAATATGCATTACAATTTAAGTGTTTCTATATTGCGATTAAAAATATGCATTTTATGTACTTGTTTTGGTTTGGATTTGTTTATTCAAACCTCGCGAGAAACGCTGATCTCTTAAGCCGGTAACAGTAGTGGTAGATATTCACAGAGTTTTTTTTACATAAAAACACACTATTACATATACATGTGACAATAATTTTTTAAACCAGTTTAGACTTAGTGTGTATATGTCTCCGCTGATAATAATTCTATGTTAGATAAACATAATCATTTGGAATTAAAAGTTGTATAGTTATCAATAAGTACATTTTCAAAATCATTTATTTATTTAGACTTGATGAAGATCTACATGATTTAACGAATAAACGTATTAAGATGTGGTGTACTTGCCAATGAATTAGATCACCGTACATCCTTCAACAACGAGCGAAAACCTAACGGTTAAACATTTATAAAATTTCCCAAAATTACAAATATGAATTAAAACAATTCAAACAAGAAAACTATCGGCCTGATTGATGTACAACACTTATAGAAAAATATAAACAACAACGACAACCATCTGGTCACAGAAAAGAGGGGTTTCAAACCATATGTCCCAATTGAAAAATAATTTCGTCAAACAAACGGGAGGTCTTATCTACGGAATAAAACCCGCATCCGCCACTGTACAGTCTCCTGGCTAGTATACCTGTAGGACAGTCAAAGATAATGGCGTTAAACAAATATTTTCTTTATTTATGTTTTTATTCCATTCAGTTCTTCAATTTATCGATTGATTAATAAAAATATCGAATCAATTATTTTAGTTAATCTACTAGTAATTAAATGTCAGTACGATCTTTTTGATAAGATTGTAAGGCCTATATTGCTATATGGCTGTAAAATTTGGAGATTTAGTTTTATTGATGCAATAGAAAGTGCATTTCAAGTTTTGTAAACTTTTCTTAAACTTGAAAAAAATCAACCCCAAGCTTTATGGTTTATGGAGAGCTAGGCGCTTATCCTATGTCAGTATATGTGGAACACCGTATGGTATCTTTTTGGTCTATCATTGTAAACAGTTCCGATAGTAAATTGTATAGATATATTTATAAACTCAACGTAGATGGTGGATTTACTTTCGATTGGTTGATTTGTATAAAAAATATCTTGAATAAATATGTATTTTAAAATATTTGGTTAAATCAGAGTAACTATAGTTTTAATCCAAAAGGGTTAAAGTTGAGCATTAAACAGAGATTTTTTTTACCAATTTCAGCAAACTTGGAAATCAGAAATGGAATATTCTCCAAAAGTATTATGTTAAAAACTGTTTAAAGAAATCTTTGAATTTGCAGAATATTTAGACTTATTACGTTATAAAGATAAGATAACGTTGTATATGTTTAGAACTGGAAATCATCGGTTACCTATAGCAACCGGTAGATGGCGTAGAATTATGAGACAGGAAAGGTACTGTGTACTTTGTAACTCTCAAGAGATAAGTTGATGTATTTCACTATATTCTAAACTGCACAACTCTAACAGAAAGTAGAAGACCTTTTCTTAAACCTAACTATGTAAGCCGAGTAAATGTTTCGAAATTGGGCACTTTATTTATTTCAAAAAATATTGTGTTTTGAAACATTTGTGTAAATAAATTTGAATTATATATACATAAAAGTATGTTCTCCAGGCTGATCACCAATCTCTCATTCTTGTTGCTCGCTCTGTGCAAACTGGTCATACGCAAAATCTGTATGTTAATATTATATGTAAATAGATGGATAGATATACGCATGCGCCAATTTGAATAGTCGCATATTTTTTGTACTGATAAAATTCGTATATTTTTCAAGTTTTGCTTGGATTTAAGTGAACAATTTTGTTTTCATCTGTGATATTTGTGATTACTGATACATTCTACACCTAAATATACAAAAATATGGAAGGATTAGCCATTATTGAGTTCGATCCATTGTGTACCGAGTCCGCAGAGTCCTATGTTGAGTCCGTTATGACACCAAAAATCAACAAAGTTGCCACAGCAGGAATTGAAACTGCAGCGAATACTTCAGAGCTCGTAAGTAACTTTAATAAAGGTGCTAGTCTGAAGAGACCACTAGACTCAGATTCTTCTAATAAAGAAAGTGTCAAAAAGTTGAGATCAGACGATAGTCATTCTATAGGTACTAAAGTTTGTAGTAATACAGATATGAGTGATTTAAAACATTTAGTATACAGTCTGACACAAAGTATGAATACTATGCATATTTCACTAACAGAACGCATTGATACTTTGGAAAAGAACATGTCTAAAGACTTAGCACAGCTCATAGAACAAAAGGTGAAACATGAAGTCAGTCAGGCAAAGAAGGAGATTAACGGTACACTATCCAGCTTTAAAGATCAAGTCAATGTGCTGGAGGGAAAAGTTAACAGTATGGAACAATCGTACGCCTCAGAAGTTAAACAACCGTCAGTAAATGATGAAAAGAAACTCAATATTGTCATTAAAGGTTTGCCCCATGGCAAAAACGAAGAGAATAATCCACAATGTACATTAAACAAAGTAAATTCCTTAATAAGAGATGGATTAAAACTGTCGAACATCAAGTTTTTAAAGGCTGAGCGCAAAGTGTCACGTGATTCAAAACCTGGATTGATTATTGCAAAGGTACAATCTTTAGAAGACAAGAAGTCCATAATGAAGGCAAAATCCAAATTAAAGGGAAATAAATCATTCAGCAGCGTTTATATAGAAAACGATATCCCGTGGGAGGTGCGCTCTCAGCAAAATAATCTCCGCACGATTCTCAAAGAAATTGGAAAGTCCGATAAATATAGAGTGGTTGGATCTAAAATCGTACGTAATCAGCGTGACGGAACCGACGGAAAATAGGAATTTCTTCATCTAAGTTCTTGGAATGTAAATGGGTGGTCTATATATGACAATGATAATTCAGCGTTTAGGAAAAGCGTTCTTCTATGTGGCGATTATGATGTTATAGCTTTATGTGAAACATTCTTAAGAAATTCTGATACCATAAGCGTACCTGGATATAGATTTGTAGGGAATAACCGTTCGTTGTTGCATCGCAATGCTAAGAGAGGCTCAAGCGGTGTATGTTTTCTTATCAAAGATAGCGTATATAAATTTTTTGATGTGACTTTGCTAGATTGTTCAAAAGAGGATATTCTATGGATTAAATTACAAGAAAAGGGATACAACTTTATGTTTCTGTTTGTGTGTCTGTTATTTACCACCGGAAGGTTCTTCAAGACGGTGTGACCCAGAAACCTTTTTTGCCGACCTTCTCTATCAGGTTTATATGTATCAAAATGAAGGAACTGTGTGTATATCTGGCGACTTCAACTCACGTATCGGATATAATACTGACTTTATTGAAGGTGTTGATCGCATCCCTTCTCGTGAGGTAATCGATAAAACCGAGAATCACTATGGAGATTTGTTTGTGGATTTCTTAGTCGATAGTAATTTTTGTGTTTTGAACGGCCGTATAGGAAACGAAAACAATTATACATGCGTTTCAAAGAAAGGAAAGTCTGTTGTGGATTATGTTATGGTACCGCATGAATCTATACCTTCAGTGAGCGATTTTAAAGTGAATATGATATCCGACCTGATCGACCGATACAACATGGACGTGCCAGATAAAACACCGGATCATTCGATTCTTGAATGGAAGTTAGCTGTTATGAACAAACGTCCGAATGATGAACCAGCATTTGAAACTCAATTCAAGGGAAATAAAAGATATGATACGTCAAGGTTAACAACAGAATTCTTGAATTCGGAAGATTGTGTTAAAAGAATCAGCGAAACTGTCAACCGTATTGAAAATGAACTTTCATCAAATAGATGTATCAACGAAGCATATGGTTCCTTCACTAACTTTTTAATGAACGAAATGGATCTAGCCGGCCTTACTGTAACCAGTCCTATCAAATATGAATGTAAATCGAAGCAAAGTAAGGCAAAGACTTTCTTAAAGCCTTATTGGAGTGACTTACTACAACAGAAGTGGGACGCAGCAAGCAAAAAGGAAAAGTTATGGCTTAAATGTAGTGACCACACAAACATTAAACGTAAATTAAAACAAGAGTATTGTGCTGCCCGAAACGATTTTGACAAACATTTACGGAAAGCAAAACGAACTTATCAAAATAAACTTCAAATGGATTTGATGACTGAACTTGAAAAACCGAACTCTCGAGATTTTTGGAAACAAATTGGCAAAATTGGAATTTCAAATGACAGGCGGGATCAGATACCGTGGGAGGTTATTGATGATAATGGCGAAGTTACTACGGACAAAGAACGTGTATTACAAAAGTGGAAAACGGACTATCAAACATTGTTCAACGATCAAACTGACAGCATGTTATATGATGAATGTCACCTAGACAGAATAAAGAAGGGGGAAATTTCATCAGACCCGGAACACGTTGATACATCTTGTTTAAACGAACCTATCACTCGTTGCGAAGTTGAGAAAGCGGTGAGCAGATTAAAATTAAGAAAGGCAGCTGGCATAGACAATATCCCAGCAGAAGTTCTAAAAAACAAAACCTGTATCGATATGTTACAAAATATTATAAATTTTTGTTTTGAAAACGGTGTTTCGCCACTTGAGTGGAAACAAGGAATTATAAATCCAATAGTGAAACCAAATAGTACAGACGTTCGGCTTCCTTTGTCATATCGTGGGATAACACTTTTGTCGGTGCCATGTAAAGTTTACTGTGACATTCTTAATTCTAGATTTGGAGATTGGATTGAAGATTCGGGTGTATTGGTTGATGAACAATGTGGATTTCGTAGAAAGCGAAGCTGCCTAGATCAAATATATAGTCTGTACTCTATCATCAATGACCGTAAATTGTCACGTCTGTCAACTTTTGCCTGCTTTATTGACCTGAAGAAGGCGTTCGACAATGTGAATCGGGACTGTTTATGGTTTAAATTACAAACGTTTGGTGTTAACGGAAAAATCTTGAATGCTGTTAAATCTTTGTATGACAACACAACATGTTCTGTACGTGTTAACAACGTCTTTACGTCAATGTTTCCGGTTTCATGTGGTGTGAAACAAGGGTGTCTGATTTCTCCGACACTTTTTGCTTTGTATATCAATGATTTAGCTACAGAAATTAAGTCTTTGAATAAGGGTATTGATATTGATAGTATAAATGTAAGCATCTTACTATATGCAGACGATATCGTCTTACTAGGTCCAAGTGAGGCAAGTTTACAATGTATGCTTGATTGTGTTAATGCATGGTGCCATAAATGGAGATTAAGTATTAATTGTAGTAAATCAAATGTCATACATTTTAGGCCTAGCTCTGTTGAACGTTCTACTTTCAATTTTTTCTGTGGAAGTCATAGTTTAGTATATGTAGATTCATACAAATATTTAGGCATTTGGTTCAGTGAACATTTAACATGGAATAAAACCGTCAAAGAACTCTCTAAATCTGCCAGCCGAGCTTTGAGCTGTTTGACTGTGAAATTTTACGCTTATGGTGGTATGACATATCAAGTGTTCACAAAACTGTATGAAAGTTTGGTACAACCAATATTGTTATATGGTGCATCGATATGGGGACTTACTGAACATAGACTCATTAATAACGTACAAAATAGGGCTAGTAAAATATTCCTTGGAGTGACTAAATTGACTAGCAATACGGCAGTACAGGGTGATTTAGGATGGCTGTCATGTCATGCTAAACAAAGACTGGAAGTTTTGAGATTCTTTTATAAACTTGAAAATTCAGATAATTCTCGTACTTTCTATAAGATACATTTATGGTCGAAACGAAAACGTAGATCCTGGAACTGTAATGTGATTAAGTTATTTCGCAACATGTCTGTAGAACACTTAATGCAGCCCGGAATTAGCAAAGAACTATTTTTTAAAGTGATTAAAAGTAAATTACGAATACTAGACGAACAGTTGTGGTTTACCAAACTTTGGAATGACAATTCGAATGTGAATGGAAACAAATTGAGGCTATATAGACGTTATAAGAAGGACCTTCAACCTGAACACTATGTTACTAACGCAATGCCACGCCACTTACGAAGTAATTTATGTAAACTTAGATGTGGAACTTTACCTCTGTCTGTCGAGACGGGTCGTTATACGAAACCACCAATACCGTTAGGAGAAAGAATTTGTCCATTTTGTAATAATGCTGTAGAAGATGAAATACACTTTTTGATTAATTGTGACATTTACAGTGACTTAAGGTTTAATTTGTTTCACAGAGCTATGGTCATGGATAATTCTTTTTGTACAAAGTCAGATTTTAATCAATTTGTATTTTTAATTCAAAATGCTGAATTACAATACGAGTTATCTATCTTGGTGCATAATATGATAAGAAGACGTCGCGCTCTGAAAAGTAATCTACAGTCTTAATTGTATATTTTCGTAAAAGTCAAAGTTATATTTAATTTATTTATTTTTTAATTCATGATTGTATATTTCTGTAAAAGTCAAAGTAACAGTTATTTTTTAATTATTATTTTTTTTTTTTTTTTTTTTTAATTCATTTCAATCATATTCTTTTATTGACTATTTTACTTAGAGGGTTTTAATAAAACAAGATTACTTCGTTTTATTCTTCGCAATCTGTTTGTATAACCTCTTTAAAATATATTCTTTTATCACATATCATTTATCTATTTTTTACGTCATACTTAATTTTGTCATATCTATTTTTAAAAGATATGTTTTTTGGGTTTGTTTTTTTGGGTTTTTCTTTTTACTACTTATGTTAATATTTTTTTTATGATGTGTAATATCCGGATAATTTTAAACATTTTTAACATTTTATTATGTTTTTATTTTGTATTTGTTAAATAGATATATATTTGTATATATAGTGTCTCATAAGCCTTTCTAGGCTGGGTATTTGTCTTATTTTATTATTGTGCAATGTATATTATATAAACTGTATAAACAATCTGTAGACAAGTATGTGACACTTTAATAAAATAAATTATTATTATTATTATTATGTAAAAATATCTTTCTTTTTACCGTTCACTTGGTTTTATAAGAAATAAAGAAACTAAATTAAATAATACAATTAATTTTATTTAGTTTTTCGGATTTAATTACCTTAAATTAAAGGATGCGAAAAGATATATTAATATAACTTTTTCAAAGTTCAAGTTGATCAATTATTGATTTAAGTGAATAAATGAAATTTATTTTCTCGAGGAATAAATCAAATCAGGAACATATATATTGTTAGGTACATGTATACTGTTCCCAGATTGAATAGTATACAAATCCTAGTTCTTATATTATAGTAATAATTATTCATCGGCGAAAAGGATAGTATATTTGTTGTGTTGGAAGTTTATTGTGTTGGAAGAATCGTTAACAGTGTTTTATTTTCTAAATTCTATTTAATTACTCGGACATCGTAGAGTTTAAAATTCTTTTTTTTTTACCATATTGGACTTCATATTGTGTATTGAATTGAAACACGAACGCGGACCTCGATGAGAACACCTGGATTGAAAGTTTGCAAATATTCCGACCAATGAAATTCATTTTACTATGTAACGCGAACTTCAACGAAAGCACCTAGATGAAATATTGTGTATTGAATTGAAACATGAACGCGGACCTCGATGAGAACACCTGGATTGAAAGTTTGCAAACGTTTCAACCAATCTGTAATCTCACGGCTGGTAATCTACACACGCAGAACATTTGGTTCTGCAATGAAAACCGTGAGAGGATTTTCCGGTTGTGCTTGAGTGGAGTAATTGTCACCGCTTCAAAAGGTATGTACATTTCTAAATCTCAATTTTCTTATTCAACTGATCAAAATATTGAAAATCGGAGAATGCTATGCTGTGGTGAATACTTTAACGAAGAGATACATGTATCATTTACTGTTGTACGTAGAGTTGAACTCCTACAAAATCAGTTGTCCCACGAGAAATTGCCTAAAAAAGTGACATTTCAATTTTGAATGGTTCTATTCACAGACCTAAAAGTTCAAATTTAGTATTTTTTTCGGGCAATGGGTATAAATGTTGCTTTTGGCGGCGTGTGCGCTGTCCGGTGTTGATAGACGTCTTTATAATTCCAAAAACAACATTTTTCCATGAAGTCATGCGTGAGGGGATCGGTTCGGATTGAGGACATCGTGAATGCGTGAGGGGAAGTACAAACATTTTTTTTAATATTTGGCTTTGTGACTTTTGTTGACTCAATAAATGTGATCAAATCAATGCTGATTAAAAAGCACAGATTTATCCTTATACTTTAATAGATGTTAACTGATCACTGATTTAATGAAATCAAACTATTAATTGTTTGTTCAATTTCAGAAAATGCCATTATTCAAAGGAAAAAGGAAAAGAGGACTGAAATTGACTGTCTACAAAAAACCATGGAGATACAAGTTATCCCCGCCCTCGAAGCGAACTAATCCCCCTGGGAGTAGTCCTGTCGTCAAATATACGTCACAGAGATCACCACATATATCTAAGAAAATTATATCGCCGATGAAAACTTCGGCACTGGGCCTATTAGACGAAATCTGTTCGCCCAAAATCACGAAATATTCGAAACAACACAGGCAGATATACAGATGATTCTAAAAACACAAAATTTGATATTGTTTAAATATTTTGATTTATACAATAAATCACCAAATATTCTTTATATGAATAAAGTCCAATCTAATTAAAATATAGATCTCCGATTTCGTTATACTACGTTACTACATATGAGTATGTACTACGTAGTATAACGAAATCGGAGATCTATATTTTAATTAGATTGAATAAAATCTAACTATTGAATTGCAAATCTGTCTCCATATTTGCAGATGTGGGCAAATAATCGATCTAGTTTTTACTTGTAGCAAGAAAACAAAATCGTTGACAACATTTTTAAACTTTATTCTTCGTGAAACATATTATTACACCTAGGTTCCTACAATTATTTCAAAATCCAATCTCATAAACTTTTTTAAGCACACTCCCATATGTGTTTTTTCATGAACAATGTAGCCAAATTTAGGTAAGTTTCAACGACTCATAGCTTGAATATAAAGATATAACTTTTACCTCCCCTCACGCATTCACGATGTCCTCAATCCGAACCGATCCCCTCACGCATGACTTAATGAAAAAATGTAGTTTTTGGAATTACTAAGACGTCTATCGACACAGGACAGCGCACACGCCGCCAAAAACAACATTCATACCCATTGCCCGAAAAAAAACTAAATTTGAACTTGTAGGTCTGTAAATAGAACCATTTTAAAATTGAAATGTCACTTTTTTAGGCAATTTCTCGTGGGACAACTGATTTTGTAGGAGTTCAACTCTACGTACAACAGTAAATGATACATGTATCTCTTCGTTAAAGTATTCACCACAGCATAGCATTCTCCGATTTTCAATATTTTGATCAGTTGAATAAGAAAATTGAGATTTAGAAATGTACATACCTTTTGAAGCGGTGACAATTACTCCACTCAAGCACAACCGGAAAATCCTCTCACGGTTTTCATTGCAGAACCAAATGTTCTGCGTGTGTAGATTACCAGCCGTGAATCTGTAATCTGTAATCGTAGTTCTGCCAATCAAGGCACACCTCCATTCACACAGAGGAAAATGTCAATACGCAATATAACACAATACAACGCGCATCACTTCATATATTAAAATATAAAAAATTTTCACCACCTCAAGAATTTATGTTACATACACAAATAAAACATAAGAAAAATCTTTGATAGAAATAAAACTAAAATGTTCTTTGAATACAAACACAACTCATTCTGGGACCATGTGTGCCCGATGTGTACTTGCAAGGCCAATCTTTCTAAACTACACTATTAAGCAACTAGAAGTTAGATTTTCTACTGCCTTGCTTATCTATATTAGCTAATAAAGCATAGCGTTTGTTATGCATATTATAAAGCAACTGTCTACACAGGGGTTCCAAAATGTTACTGGTTTCCTCAAAAACGGCTCTGTTTGCATTAATGTCTACATAACAGAACGGATTGATAATTAGTTTGATAAGATCAATTGGAAACGAAGTTTCAACTTTGGCTAGGATCAGGCTTCCATTATCTAAGATCTTTGACAAAAGTGGTATTCTTGTCTCTTCTAACTTTTCACACAATAGAATAAAATGTTCCACCGTTTCATCCGCTTTACCACAGAGTTTACAAGTTGGACTTATAAAATTATTCTTTGAAAATGATGCCTTGTGGGTTTGTAGGATATAGTTCCCAGTTGAAATTTTAAGACGTACAGGAAATTCCCTTTGATATGTAACGCGAACTTTAACGAAAGCACCTAGATGAAATATTTTATGTATACGACAATCAGTATTTATTAAGACATTACCGCTCAAATATAGTTAATAAAAATTATATCAGAGCAACAATGCATAATTGTTTCTTTTACATTCTTGTTTATTTTAATAATGTTTATGTTGATTTTAATTTGGTAGGTAGACTTATATTAAATGCCCTAAAAGTAAATATACGGTTTTTTTAAATGCATAAGACGTAAGATAATGTCGACTTAGAGCAAGTCAAGGTCGTAAAACTTAAATCAACCAACCCATCGTTATCGCAGACTAAAATTTATCTCATATAAACAGAATATATGTTCATTTATAGCAAGACTTTTTGTACGTCACGGTGCATGACAGCACAATAATCCCTTTACAGAATCGGAACCACAATTCACAATTTTCGTATTGTGCTGCTTTTCCACAATGAACGCGTCAGTGACCGATATTACAATTTGAAACACAGTTTTAAAAGTTTATTGAGCTGTTCCTTCATTTACAAAGTTGTGCAAGACTTAACTGTTTATTAAGGTAGCACTACAGTCTAACAATGATTTTTTGAAGATATTTTTTTTGTCATATAATTTTGAAGTAAGTATTATTCTGCACAGTGTGTAAAAATTCCGAAGTCATTATCATATCACAACAGGGAGTAAATTGATAATGAACTTATGTAAATAAAAGCACATGGTAATTAATCCAAATATATAGGCATTTGGGAGGGGCTAATATGTCAATCATCTGTTGATACCAGTGTCCAGCTGTTAATCCCTGACCACAAGATAAATATTGTAGTCCTATTTCATTGTTTTGCAACAAAAATTATTAATTTAACATGGAAGTGAACATAGAAAAGGAAAAAAACTAAAGGTAAAAAATCTACCAAAAATGAAAAAAAAATACCATGGAAAAGAGTGAGAAAGTATTTTTGAAAGCCTCTGACTGCCTGTATAAATTTCTTCTCTTTGGTCTTCTTCATTTAAATAAAGTTTTATGCATTTTAACTAATTTTTCAGTTCCATTAAATAAAGTGTATTTTCAAGAAAAGGGTGGCCTTGATCTTTTTATGAACATGTTTTTTAAAGCACACTTTTAATGTTTTAGCTAATTTTAGACATAGTTTATTTCTTTTTTAAAATTCAAATGAAAATTATGCTTTATATATAGAGAATAATGATGTTAAACATTGATTATGCAGCTGGTCAATCATGTTATTCTCTTATCTTAGACTGTCTGGAAAGAGGCGGAGCTTTGTCTATTTAATTACTACATCACAGATGTTGGTCAAATCTGTGACGTCAAACTCCCGCCAAATGCCAAGTTAGTGTTTGACAGTTCACATATAATGCAAAATTTACAGCATTAGAGCATCAAAGACACAAAGTGTGTGGTTCTATTGATATAGTAATGGTACCAGAACACTCCTGGGGTGTTCCCAGTGGAATGCTTGTATCTATATTGACTTTATAGGGGTTCTAAGGGGGAAATTCAGTTTTTAGGTCATTTCTCAGAACAATTTTTCTTGAGAATTGTAAGGAAAAAATGTAAATAGAAACTTTATGGGTACCCCCTTTGGCTTGACCTTGATATATATAATTAAAGGGTGTATTTTCTACAATACCGTGTCCCAGTTTTTGGATAATTTGTTTCTAAATGAATTTATAGGTCTCCAAAGATGAAAGGTGAAATGAGGTTTGGCACCCATCAGTTAAATCAATATATCTTCTTACTGAAGGCATATATAAAAAATCTGAGACACGGTTTTGGAGATTGTATATGGTTGATTTAAAGGATGAAATCAAATTTTTACTACCATTTGACATGAATGTGCCATTTTCATCCAAGTTGGAATACCACTTTTTTGGCAATTAATGAGCTATATCTTGAGATTAATCAAACCAAAAATAAATTTATATATAGATTTAGAAAGAGTTATATTTCAGCTTTAAAATGAGTTAAAGATTTTAAAAATCCATTGAGTCGTTTTGGAGAAATTGATCTTTAAAGACTGTTGATTGGAGTCAGAAAATTCTGACTGTAGTGCTACCTTAAATTCAACAAATGTCAACATTATCTTCATTAATTTTATTATTTAACACAACATTGCTTTTATTACAAGCTATTTCATATATCAATATACAGCTAGGGAATATTTGTTGTTGACCGAAAATATAAGATACATCGATTTAAACTATGTGAAAAATAAATAATTTTTGTAAGTAACTTTAATTCCGTGTCTATATTTAATTTACGAGTACACTATAGTAAGACAGAAAAAGAGAAACGGAAATATACAGGAATACCTAAAGTTTCGTAAGTCATTGCAATGGACCATACATTACTGACATATGTCACAAGTTTTCATAGCACTCAGCAAGTTTTGAAACGAATATGTGAGATAAAGATCTACTGCATTTGGGCAAATTAAAAATATGTTAAACATCTAACCATTTTATTTTTAACAGATTCACAAGTTTTAAATTTTTTAAACCGTGCATCAATATTTTATTTTTTTATTTAAATTCCTTATATGTTACGTGTATTGATCATTCATTTGTTTAAATTGTGATAAGTATATGACTTTAATAAGAATACACGCATTTATATTTTTAAGTCGATAAAGTTTGAAACAAATAAACGAAAGATACATCGATGTTGTTTCGCTTGAGTGATTTACCTGTTAAAAGCTCGGGTTTCAACACGGTTTAAAACGAATTAATACCAGTTTGAAATAGTTTAACGGGGGCGTGGCCTATTTGTTTGACGTTACTTACCGCCAACTTGAATTAAATTGAACGACTGCAAGCGAATCTATTTGACTGGCATTAAAATGATTTGATATGCATTGAAATAAATTAAAAATGATTTTTAATTTTTGTCAATCTTTATCAAATGACGATTAATCTCATTTAAACAGATTTAATGCGTTTTTGTCCGATCAAGTTAAATTCGGGTTACTAGTGTCTCTTGTGAACGTTGATTTTTGTTCCAGGCTGAGGTGTGAACCTTGGCGCAGCACCTTTTGTACTTGGTGTGACTTTTGACCCGAATATGAATCCAGGATCGTTCTTTATTTTGCTGATTTCCCTGATGAAGGCACAGAATTCTGTGAAAGGTGGAAACGCAACTTCATATTTAGACTTTTTTCTTGAAGCCCTTGTTATCCACTTTTCTTGGAGTCCATATGGCAGTTTTTCCACAATAGGATTTACCCCTTTCGAAGAGTCGAAGTAAGCTAGCAAACATCCCAGCTTGGGATTTTCTTTGTGATATTCTATTTCTGAGATGATATCTGACAAATCGTACAGGAGTGAGTTGTCTTTATTTGTCAGTGTTGGAAAGTTGTCAAGTTTGTTGACGCGAGACGTCTGCAACATTATTGGAGCACCATATCGATCGTCCAGTCTTTCCCATAGTCTGTGTAGGCCTCTTGTTGGGTTGTTGGCATTTGATGCCCTTATACTCATGGCATGTTTACCAGACTCTGGTCCAAGCCATTTAATAAGCAGGTCTATCTATTCCGAGTCTGAAACTTGCAGTTCGTCTATGAAGTTTTTAAAGCTGGCTTTCCATGTATGAAAGGATTCAGCCTGGTCGTTAAAGCTTGTAAGCCGGGAGAACAGCAAGTCCTTGCGAAGGAGAAATCTGGTTATCTCTAACGTAGGATTGTTTTGCTGCAGGTGTGGAGAAGGGGTCTCTTCTATAACACCTTGTTTCATGTGTGAGACAGGGATCTCTTCTATAAAGTCTTGTTTTGTGCATAAGACAGGGATCGCTTCTTTGACACCCTGTTTTGGTGTTCAGTAGGGCTCTTATCTGAAAGGCCTAGTTTATGTATGCCGGTTACTAATCCCAGATCTGGGATAAAGGTAACTTCCGGTGACTTATTATCGGAAGGCGAGACAGCAGATGTCTGTGACAGCAAGTTCAATGCCACGGATGGCACGAACGTTGGTGCTTCGTGACTCAGCTCGATCTTAACAGGGATTTGTTTTTTCTTTTGAGGTCCTGTTACTTCCTTTACAACAGTTGATACAGGAAGTTTATTGACGAAATCTTGCACACGCTGGAGCGGGTCTTCCTTTTCGTCAGGTAGTTCGCTAAACGCTTAGCTGTTATCGTATTCCAGGATACGAGCCTCGGCTTCTGCGGCTGCAGCTTCTCTCTGTGCTTCAAGAAGGTTAAATTTGGCTTTCAGCTCGACTTTTCCCCGGCTTACTCGTGCGGCTTCTTGTTGCATTTGAGCCTTCCTGCGCATAGCCTCTTGTTCTAATTGAGTTTTTCTGTGCTCCAGTTCAGCCTGTTGGTGTGCTGCTTCTTGTTCCATTTCAATTTGTCTGAACAGGGCTTGTTCCTCTAACATTGCTTCCTGTTGTAGGATAACGGCATGTTTTTCGACAAAGACTATCTTAGACTTTGCAGCCTCTGCCTTGGCACGCTTTCTCCGTGCCAGGCTTGACATGTCTGACACGTTAGAGCTACCGCTGTGCGAGGTTTTCTTACCCCTTGAGGTCTTTGTTTTAGTTGATTAATTTTGGCCTTTGTTAGGGCGAGGCGATGCTCGTGTAGTTTTTCCATGACCAGTTCCACTTTGGACAGACGTCAATCCAAGGAGAGTTTACATGCATCAATTTCTTTTTGACTCTCCAATGTTCTGGTCCTTTTCAGAAAGTCTAGGTATTCATCTGTGAGCCTACGATAATTATTACAGGCTTTAACAAGTTTGTCCTGGACTGTTAGGAGTTGCTGGAGCTCGTTAGGAGGCGTTGTGACTTCCAATAACTGGGATTCAATTTCTGTCCAGAGAGCCTCTTGTTCCTGACAGGACTTGTCACGTTTTTCAGCGAAAGCTCCTTTTCCTTTTTCCGTGAGGTCACGTAATCGCCTAGCCTCGGGATTTTCATCTGACTGTGTTGTATCAGACGGATTTTGTAATAGTTCTAGATCTGGGACATTTCCCTCTGGGGGCTGTATCTCTTCTTGTTGTTCCACATGACTGGGATCCATGTTGACTCAACGTTGTTTGGTTGCTGCCTTGAACACACAAGTTATGTAGTCCACTATCAGTGTAAAGGTATGAACGTTGTTACGTTGTCGTTCCTTGTCTGGATATGTAAAGACAGGTAGTCGTCAATTTACTAGCACGAAACGTTCTCCTTTAAACTACGTTGTTGGTCTGTTGACTGTCGTGGAGTGGCGTACGTTATCCAAGAAAAACAACAGGCAAGTTGTAGCTTTTTCACTGTACTGGCCGGACCAGTATGTGTAACCAAGACGACTGGGTTTAAGTAAAGATAAAACAATCAGGAGCTGACTTTTATTTCACTACCAATCCAAATGGTGAAAAACTGAAAATACAAATATAAATACAATTTTACAATGTGTTCAATGATAATTAAAGTCCATTAAAAATACGGATAAACAGTTCGTAGATATATAAAGCTGTTAAAGTTCTTTATAATAATATATAGATGGATATTCTTGCACACGTCAGGTTCTGTCTTGAATTAAGTTGTTTTATCGCAGATACGAACAGTTTGAACGGTAAAATGTTCATAATTTCTTTATAACATATAAAAATATATTAAAACAGTTCATCGCTGAAGTAAATACATAATTTGTAATGTTTTAAATGTAACTCACGCTGTGGTTAGCCACGAATTGTTCCTATGGACAACGTGTGCGCTGAATGTTCTTTGCAGTTGTGCACACGGCCTGTTGAGCAGTTTCGTCACTGAGAAGAGAGGTGAAAGTAACACGGATTCCTGCACTGTCCTGTATAAAACCCCTTAAACTGGCGCACATAAAGCGATGTACGCAATTAAACGTTAACAATATAAAATGGTGATCACATGAAGAATCAATGATGAATGAGTTCCAGAACAATTGGACTGCGGCTTCATCAAAAACTACCTTGACCAAAAACTTTAACCTGAAGCGGGACAGACGAACAAACGAACATACGGACGAACGGACGGACGAACGGACGCACAGACCAGAAAACATAATGCCCGTTTACTATCGTAGGTATTGTAGGTGGGGCATAAAAATTACGAAAAATTGTTAAACATTTAAGGGCAATTACTCCTTAAATCGAAAATTATGGTCATACCGAAGTATTTGCAGAAAATTATTGCTGTTAAGAGTTTATCTTTATCTATAAATATACTCAAAATGATAACCAAGAACTGCAAAATTTCCATAATATTATCAATTCCGGGGCAGCAATCAAACAACAAATAGTCTGATTGGTCTGACAATTTAAGCCAAACAACTGTGTTTTACACCTATGTTCTATTTGAATTCATTGGGGCTAGGTTAGCTAAAAAAGGAGTAATAATTCTTTTTTTTTCTTATAAATTTCATGGGAAACGTAAATTGTGGAAACACATTTTTCATAGTTATATAGGGAAAATGTCTTTTGTCGACAAATTCATTTCCATTTATCTGAGTTCTTATGTACGAAGAAAGAAGGGAACTAACATTATACCCAGAACTGTATACTATATTCATTCATGTATAAAAACACATACATGTATGACACTATCCTTGTTGATTAAATAATAAATTGCTTCAAAGTCGATCAATACGCTTAGAATAAAAAAATGTAAAAAAGGGCCGGGTATTGAATATCGTCATGATACACAATAAAATATGAGTGAATTTAGATTCAAGTGAATCTAGTGTAAATTTCCATCTGAAACAAGATTATACGCTTATATCGCATGAACTGATTTCACGATTTTGTTTTTAATTCCATATCGTCCTTCACATTATAAACATTTTCTCTCATATGATATTCAAGCGAATTGCACGTAAATCTGTTTTTGAAACTCACGTAAAATTCCCATGATTTTGTTTCGCGTGAATTTTCAAAATAAAATTTATATAAATAACATCTTAATTTTCAGATTTAATCAGAACCATGAAACAATGCCATTTTTTTAAAACTTAATCTCAAATGAGTTGTTTAATTGATTTTTTCACGTCGTAGCCGTTCAAAGCTACGGGATGTGGTTTTCTTATGATTGAGGTACGTACACTTGCCGATAATTGCTTACATCCCCTTCTTTTAAAGTTTGTTCGGTAGTTGTCTCATTTGCATCAATACCGCATCTCCTTATTTTTATGGAAAAGATTGATCAACACGAGGTCTATCAAAATCCAGAGTGATCCCAGGTACTGCAGAAGGGTTAGCGGATCCTGCTCCACATGTTACACCCGTCGTGTTACTTCTTTAAAAATACGTTGATTGATTTTTATATTTTGTGAAAAGGATACACAATAGTTTACTAATAACCGACTCTTATCTAACCCTAAAACATCAACTAATTTATAAACCATTGGCCATGTAAATTTCTAACCATAACACTTGACATAATATAAAATTTTCAAATTAAAACATTATTTGGACAAACAATACACAAGACTATTTACGGGTTAAACAACACAGGTATATGAAAATTGAAAAGCACTAAGAACATCAACTGTGAAAACTTTGATTAGGTAGGTCACATTAAAGGAAAAGAGGACGGGATTATAGTTACGATAACTACGATACGACAAGTGCTTATAATAATATAAATTTCTTTAAATTGGAAAAATTAAGTGGCCCGCTTTTAAAAGTTGCAGGCATTAATTTGAATTTATTTAGCCGCTTACCAAGATCACATTCAATTATCAAAACTGGTGCCCTTTAACAACTGAAGGTACTTAATTGAATAAATAAGCAGCTTACCAAGACCACATGCATGATGTAATGCTATTTGGTGTGTGGAGTCATAGAAATTTACATCTGCTCCGTATTTTATCATCTTTTCAACCAGAAGTCTGTACCCTTTCTTTGTAGCTTCGATAACATTAGATTTTCCGTTTTTAAAACTTGTTAGCATCTGCTCCCTTGCGAAGAAGTCGTCGTATAAAGTTAACACATTCGCTGTTATTAACACTAAATCGACGATTCTCCATTACATGTTGTATGCAATAGCCTTTAGATAGGTCTGCACCCGAATTCAGAAGTAGTTCTCCGATCTCGATATTTGAGCCTATTGTATATAAAACATGATTTTTAGTAACGTTTGTATTAATGAAATGTTTTTCATTTTTTTTATATCGGGTAAAGAGTAAAACCGATATCTTTCGATTGAATAATATTTTCTCGCAAAATTTGAAGTGAAAAATAGTTATCTATTGACATAATAATTACAAAAAAATATATTTAAGGTTGTTGGTATCTTATATTACGATAGAAACAAATTATGTGAATATATAAACAGTACTTGTCAAAAAAATATATAGATCTTAATTCAATTTTCCAAAGACAATTAGTGTATACACAATTTTTTGGAGGGCCTCGTTGGCCGAGTGTTATAAGTAATTACTACTGTAATCACTTGCCAGTCAACACTGATGTTATGAGTTCGAACCTCGCTTGTGAGGGTGCACTCGACTCCAATCTTTATTGACTAGAATTGTCAGTTTTCCTATCGAAGGTCGGTGGTTTTCTCCGGGCACTCCGGCTTCCTCCATCAATAAAAACTGGCCGCCACGAAATAGTCTAAATGCGGTGCTACAAAGTGGTGTTAGAACACCAAAAATGAAAAATAACAAGAATGTGTCCCAAGTACACGGATGCCCCATCCCCACTATCATTTTCTATGTTCAGTGGATCGTGACAATGGGATAAAATCTCTAATTTGGCATTAGAATTTGAAAGATCATATCATAGGGAACATATTTACTAAGTGTCAAGTTGATTGGACTTCAACTTCATCAAAAGCTACCTTGACCAAAAACTTTAACCTGAAGCGAAACAGACGGATAAACGGACGAACGAACGAACAGACGAACAAACGAACAGACGAACGAACGAACAGACGGACGGACGCATAGACCAGATAACATAATGCCCATAAATGGGCCATAAAAAAATCACAAAATTATTTACAATATATTACCAAGCATATGATCAGTAAAATAAAGCAATGACATCAGACGTATAATGTACGCCAGCCATGAGTCTCGTCTATAAGACTTATCAGTTACGCTCGCATCAAAAAAGTAATCGGGTTGAGAGTTCTTTCATGAAATTACTAAATTTTCATAGGTTTTTTGTAACTGTGATATAATTGCTTTCTTCACCTTTAATATTAAGATACAAAACTTAGATATACGGATGATGTCTCACAAAATGTAACATTAGACGGTCTCCTGATGTACTGGACTCAATAATGCAGTTTATATAGTTTTCCATCATTTTTATGATCTTATATTAAATAAAACACACAAAAGGTGTGACAGATAGATTCACAGAAGGCCACATTGAGCTAATTGCTACAACCACTAATTCAGAAGGGCAAATCCTCTTATGCACATTGATTTGGAAATTAACACAAACTATATATTGTAAAATTTCATTGAATGTGACGTTAAATTACCTTGCTCACAAAACATGCTGAGTACCGTTTCTCCAGACGTATCGCATATGTTCACATTGGCACCATGTCGTATCAACTTTGAAACGATTTTCTTCGGGTCTTCCCCTCTTTTACCACTCATCATGTAAGATGGTGTCCTTTCTTTGCAGTTCTGAACTGCCAGAAACAATGCACTCCTTTTATTCTTATCAACAGCGTTTAAGTTGATTCCTTTTTCCAATAGTAAATTAACAAAGGATAACACTTTTTCTGAAATATAAATGAACGTTTTATGTCAATAACACACCACCTTAATGGAGAAAATAACAAAAAAACATAGCTAATATAAATAAACAAATGTTTATGATTGGAAACCCATCCACTAGAGACCAAAAAGCCGCAGCAAATAAAGATCACCATGCGGACTTAACAATAAGTTTACATACAGCCTTAAACAACAGATTTAGATATTTATAAAAATTACTGTAAATAACCGCCAAATAACAATCTCACGTGGTTCTTTACTAGACAAGAACATACAAACGTGTCGGGTATAATCTTGTTCTTTTTATATATCAATTTTAAAGTTCAGGTTCAACTTCTCTAAAGGCCATTGCTAACTATTAACATAAAAGAGGGGCGAAAGATTCCAGAGGGACAGTCAAATAGATCGAAAATTGAAAGTTCACAATTTGAAGCTGAAATAATCTTGTCGTTAAGTTTTGTTTTTCAACCGACTCTCATTGTCAAGTTCTGATATGTTAGTCAAAATATGAGGATAATGTTTAAAGAGGCCGGGATAAGGTACCGGTACTTTCTGTATCAAACTAACTAATGTAAAAGTTTTCAATAAAGTATGTATAATTTAAAAAAAAAAAAAAAAAAAAAAAAAGATATGAGGCCGACTTAACTGTATCTATTGTATCCTTTATCTCTATTTCGATGTGATAGATGCATTCAACATAGTCACCAAATTTTGAATTATTTAGTGAGAGAACATCATCTACATAGCAGAAATAAAGTTTAAGGATATTGCTATCTTCTAATCTTTCTTCCTAAGAAACGATGTTCCCGAGTGAAGTAAGCCTCATAATAATAAAGACTTAAGTCGACAAGAAGAGGGCACAATTAGTTCCAATTGGAATGCCGATGGCCTGTTGAAAAACCCGTCCTCCAAACGTTACAAATATGTTGTCAATTAAGAATTCAAGCATCTTCATAATGTCAGTTATTTTGGAACGGGGAATACTTGTGCAGAAAGTGTAGAAAAGTCAAATGTTTTACTACTATTGGAAAATAACGAAGTCTTAGATTGTATGTACCCTAAAAAACTTAAGATTGTTTTAGCAACCACACCTCTAGAATAGACAGTTTCACAATAAGTTTGAAGCCCGGCTTTGATTGCTGATAAAATAGATGTTGATAATTTAAAAAAGGTTTCGTTGAGCACTTGGAAGCAATATGCCGTTGTTGGTAATGACAATTATGTTGATTAGGTACCCAATACAATGATGAAAGATCCAGTTCTTCATCCTTGATTGCAATTCAAAAGCAACAAAGAACAGACCTATGATTAACCAGGATTTCCTCTTTTGTAAGTGTCGTGAGGGTGGGTATATGTTGAATTTCAAAGTGAATTATCTATACCTAATTCATTTATCAAGAAGTTTGTATAATGAGATTTACACACAAAAACGATGTTGTTTTGGACTATATTTGCGGGAACAACAACATATTTGTCATGGAGGTAAGACAAGTGTTTTGTAATATTTGGGTCTTTAAAGATTGAGGTAGCATGGATATTGATAGACCCATTCCGTTTCCTAATTCTGATTTGTATCAACGACCTCACAGCTCTAATTTATTCGGAAAGAGTATCTACGTCTTCCCTCTCACATTTAGCCCATTGCCTTGCATAATCCTCGACTGAATCCTTCAGTATTTGGACGTTGGATTTCCAATTGATGGATTAAGGCTCACGATATTTCGGACCTTTGAATAACACTTTTCGCAGGGAAGTGTTATTGGCAATGTTGAGGTCACTGGTAATAACGTGGCCAGCCGGATTATATGTGAAATGGAAACTAGCACAGGTTCAATCAGAAGACGCCATCGAGACCTGTGTTGCCATAGAAAAGTTTAAGAATAGAACTTATCGTGGTTCGTCGTCCAAAGTTGTCATTCTTTCGTTTACTTTTACAACCTCTTTGTCACTGAAACTACTGGGTCAAATTGGAGCAAAATTGATCCAAGTCACCGTAGGTGTATCAGTTAAAAAATGTGTCTACTGGCCCTCCATACAGATCAGACCTACATGGCAATCAATGCTTCAAAACTTGCATTTATTGTTTAACTGATTTGCGGGGTTTGGTCTAGTTTTTGGTAAAATGATAATTGGATAACTTTTTATGGATATGTTGTATTATTTCTTATTTCATCAACAACATGTCAGGGTCAAATTAATTAAAGGGGAATGTAGAACTTATCATTTTCATTAAGTTATCAAAAAATGTTTTCTTTATTAACTGAACTATAATGAAATCGAGTTTTCAACATCTGTATTCAGTTTCGAAATGGGAATGTAGAACTTATCATTTTCAATCAATGATCAAAAAATGTTTTCTTTATTAACTGAACTATAAGGAAATCGAGTTTTTAACATCTGTATTCAGTATTCTGAAATACACTCGTTATCTACTACCTTTTTATGTCAAACTTGAAAAATATATTCATCTAACAATAACAGCTTAATTGTTTGTTATGGTATACTCAAGAACAGTATGTCAAAAACATTAAAAATATAACTGACCTGTATCAAAATTTCTTGTGAATAAGATATGAAGGCATGTCTTTTCATCTTTATTTACGACATTGACATTGGCACCAGCATTTAAAAGAAGATTGGTTGTTGACACGTCCCCTTCCTCTATAGCCAATATCAATGGTGTATATTCTTGATGTTGATTTGGATTTTCGCCATATTTAAGCAATAGCTGCACTACCTGTGAATTACTTTCCTTTTCTAGTCCCTTTCCATAGTGGTAACGATTTCTGCCCATTTCTGTTGCTAAATATAGTGATGACTTGCCAGAACCATTCAAACCAAATAACAAACTATTGTCTTTCAGTAATCTTGTAACTACCTCTACTATATTCTGTTTTGCTGAAAAAGTAACAACCATTTTAAAGTACTACCATCAAAAAATACTATTTGGTATTATACTGTTGAATTCATAAAAGAAGAAAAAAAACCCACACAATTTGAAATAAAATTTAGAATGGAAACGAGGAATATGTCAAATCGACAACAACCCGACTAAAGTGCAGAAAACATCCCAACACCACCAATGAAAGCATATTTGTTTGTCTCAATCATGGTCTGTTAAATACTATTTATCAAAGCAACGACATGAGCTCGATTGTGGACATCAATGATTTATTTTTGGATTAGATTATTAGATTAGCGGTTATTTGTTTTCAAAATAAGCTGACCAATGTGATTTGTAATGAGATGAAAGATTTAGAATACATAATAAGACAAAATAGGCCATACACAGGTTTTTTGTGTTCTTTTTTAAATAAAGAAATCAAATAATTGTATTTTCCTTGAGTCACTTGAACAAGTTTTATTTAAATATTTCTTTGTTATAGAGTTTTCTTTCGTAACTTGTCATTGATGTGTGTGTTTGATGTATTGTCTAATTGATTTGATTCCTTGTAATCGTAGACTCAAATGCTTTCTTGCTTTCATATGACTACTAGTATACAGTATACCAACGTGATGTAAGAGCTTCATGGAGAGTTGTATTGCCAACATCATTCCGACTAAATGGGTTACAGCCATGTGTTAACAGAGTTTCCATTGTTTTGATGTAGCCATGTTTTGCAGCACAATGCAATGCAGAATTTCTCTTTTTATTTGGGATAACACAAACCATAGAATTGAATTCTAGGAAACATAAAGTAATTTGATCAATTTCTCGATCTCTTGTTTTCAGTTTGTCTTTGTCATTAACATCTTCCTTCAATAGTGATATCAGTGGAGAATTGCCTTTTTCGTTCAAACTATCCAGTTTACCGCCTTGTTCTTTGTAATATCTAATGAAATCAACAGCTCCATTTAAATCTAAAAATGAACAAGCGAAGACGTCAAACTTCTTTTTTGTACACGGTTTTATTTTTTTTAATGTATACTCTTTTACAAAAATCTGTTGTCAATTATACTTGTCAGATAATAAAACATACATTGTTTACTTTTATAAATTGTTATTTGGATGGAGAGTTGTCTCATTGGCACTCATACCACATCTTCCTATATATAATCAATTCAATAATCGAATAAAAATTATCATAGATCACGATCTCGGATTAATGATTGTTTTGTTGGTGTTTGGATAAAAAATACCACAAATTGGATGGAATTTCAATGAAAGATTCATCATTTTGTTCATTAACCAATTTAGTAATTATACAAATGAAGTCGATATAGGTCTGACATAGTAATATGTGGTTTGCATACACATATGCACATTGCGAGCAGAACACATCTCAAAGTTAACGAATATAACTTCCTTCTGTTCTTACAGTACATCCGATGATTTCATTTTTGTAATCATCGGACTTCATCAGAACTTGTTAAAGTATGTTATGATAGTAAAACGTTAGTTATTGATAAAATTTCGAAATTACGTAAAATATGCGACCAAATCGTTTTCAAAACGTAGACGATGTTCTACACAAAATTTACCTATGCAAATAATTCAATTTGATTTAACTGTTGATATTGCAATTAAGTATGACAAGTTATTTTCACTTTACTAATATTTAAGGACCTAGCTAGATTGAGGATATATGACGTCATTAACATGATCAAAGAAAACAATCATGGCACTTTATCATGATGCAAGTTTTTTTCAAGACCTGTGTACATGTAGATTAATATAGTTCGTTTCTTAATAAAATTATTTTATGCTACTATTTTATATCAATAAAAAAAAACCTCGTAACTATTACTAGAATATTTGCATATGTTTGGCTGACAGTCCATTGATACTCCTCTAATATTTTCTGGGTGCTTATTATTTACACTTTATTCGAAACTCGAAAAGATTAAGCTCGAACTTTGTATACACATGTATCTTTATTTGAATACTTTATAGTGAACGTTTAGCATTAAGCGTGTATTAACATTTGTGTGCCATTGGTTTGCTGTCCCCATTAATTATTATTGACGTCCAACCTTTTTTAAATTTAGATCTATTGTTGTTTATAAGTGGATTAAAATGACTTGCCTTCACACCAACATAAATGTAACACTGTATTGGAGTGATTGTCTAGCACATGTTTATTAGCTCCATGACCAACCAGACTTTTCATGGTAACAAAATCACCCTTTTTTGCAACTGTAACTAGTGCTTTGTTTAAATCATCTTGAGAGGAAAAGGCTCCAGCATCAAGCAGACGTCGTAGTATGTAGCAAACTTCTGTAAATTCATCTCTTTCATAGAAATAGCCTTTGTTTAAATGTTTGAAAACCTTCGTTAGTGGTGTCTCTTGATCCTGATCCTTGATATCTAAAAGTGGATGCTCTTTTAACAGACAATCGAGTAAAGGTATCGCAGTCTTCGTGTCTGAAATAAAAAACAAAACAACATGACAATATATAATTTGGAAATAGGCTATTCTCATTGTACTTAAATATATATGATATGAACGACTTAAGAGTCAAAAGTTTTTTGAATTACTTAAGGAAGTATCATGTAAATTTTGAGTACGTTTTTCCATTATTGTGCACACATAAAATATGATAGACATAGCATCTAACAATAATGTATGTAACAGTTAGAGAAGCTCGTTAAAAAATGCATGACAACAAACAAAAATCAAATCAAATCTGAAACAATATACGTCGGACTTAAATGAGCGTTGCTGTATAAAAAACTCATCAAAGATACCAAGCTTATAATTTTGTCTTCATTCCAATCATCAGAAGCGTTCGAAATAAGAATTCAATACGAAGCGGAATGGTTTTACCAAATGCCAATCCAACAAAATAGAATAAAACATCAAAGGCACTCTTTACATTGCTACAAAACAAACGCAGGAGACACAAAAGTATCTCACAAGTCGAAAACGAACGGACAATGCCATGGCAATAGAGGAAAACAACCACTAGACACAAAAGTCTACAAACGACAACAAGGAAAACTAAAGCATGTAAAGACTAAAAATCGTTAACTGTGTATATTTGGCAATTGGTTTAAGCGTTCTTGCTGAAAGTCAATCTAAAAGATCAGACGTCAATAACGCAAAATTTATAAAGTATTATTTCCAATTTCTAGTTGTAGGTCGTTAAGGTTTCTGATTGGCTGTTAGTTAATAGTGTCCCATTAGCGAAGTAGTAATTACTTCGTTCCTGGGATGCATGTTATGTCAACCTACAACTCTGATGTGGATCATGTCTGTGTCATCTAAAAATATATGGTCATCTCTTGATTTTATATAACTTCTTTGGTAATGTTTATTGATTATTCCACTTAAAACGAATCTAAATTAAAGATGAAACATTGATTTGATTAAACTAGAGGCTCTTAAGAGCCTGTGTCGCTCACTTTGGTCTATGTGCACACTAAACAAAAGACACAGATGGATTAATAACTAGAGGCTCTAAAGAGCCTGTGTCGCTCACCTTGGTCTATGTGAATATTAAACAATGGACACAGATGGATTCATGACAAAATTGTGTTTTGGTGATGGTGATGTGTTTGTAGATCTTACTTTACTAAACATTCTTGCTGCTTACAATTATCTCTATCTATAACAGTACTTTCTGTGGAAAATGTTATTGAAAATCTTCAAATTTTAAGAAAATTGTTAAAAATTGACTATGAAGGGCAATAACTCCTTAGGGGGTCAATTGACTATTTTGGTCATACTGACGTATTTTTAGTTCTTACTTTGCTGTACATTATTGCTGTTTACAGTTTATCTCTATCTATAATAATATTCAAGATAAGAACAAAAAAAACAGCAAAATTTCCATAAAATTACCAATTCAGGGGCAGCAACCTAACAACCGATTATCCGATTCATCTGAAAATTCCAGGGCAGATAGATCGTGACCTGATCAACAATTTTACTTCCTGTCAGATTTGCTCTTAATGCTTTGGTTTTTGAGATATAAGCCAAAAACTGCATTTTACCCCCATGTTCTATTTTTAGCCATGGCGGCCATCTTGGTTGGTTGGGCGGCGCACCGGACACATTTTTTTAAGTAGATACCCTAATGATGATTATGACCAAGTTTGGTTAAATTTGTTCCCAGTAGTTTCAGAGGAGAAGATTTTTCTAAAAGATTACTAAGATTTACGAAAAATGGTTAAAAATTGAATATAAAGGGCAATAACTCCTAAAGTGGTCAACTGACCATTTTGGTCATGTTGACTTATTTGTAGATCTTACTTTGCTGAACATTATTGCTGTTTACAGTTTATCTCTATCTATAATAATATTCAAGATAATAACCAAAAACAGCAAAATTTCCTTAAAATTACCATTTCAGGGGCAGCAACCCAACAACAAAATGTCCGATTCATCTGAAAATTTCAGGGCAGATAGATCTTGACCTGATGAACAATATAACATGTCAGATTTGCTCTTAATGCTTTGGTTTTTGAGTTATAAGCCAAAAACTGCATTTTACCCCTATGTTCTATTTTTAGCCATGGCGGCCATCTTGGTTGGTTGGCCGGGTCACCGGACACATATTTTAAACTAGATATCCCAATGATGATTATGGCCAATTTTGGTTAAATTTGGCTCAGTAGTTTCAGAGAAGATTTTTGTAAAAAATAACGCAGGACGACGACGACGGACGACGGACGCCGGACGCCAAGTGATGAGAAAAGCTCACTTGGCCTTTCGGCCATGTGAGCCAACAAGATCGTGTTTTGGGGATGGTGATGTGTGTGTAGATCTTTCGTTAGTGGACATTCTTGCTTCTTACAATTATCTCTATCTATAATGAACTTGGCCCATTGGTTACAGAGGAAAACATTTTGTTAAAATTTACAAAAAATTACAAAATTTATGAAAGTTATTAAAAATTCACTGTAGAGGGCAATAACTCCTTAAGCGGTCAACTGACCTTGTTGGTGATGTTGAATTATTTGTAGATTGTACTTTGCTGAACATTACTGCTGTTTACAGTTTATCTCTATCTATATTAATATTCAAGATAATAACCAAAAACGGCAAAATTTCCTTAAAAATTACCAATTCAGGGGCAGCAACCCAACAACTGGTTGTCAGATTCGTCTGCAAATTTCAGGGCAGACTGTTCCTGACTTGATAAACAATTTAACCCCATGTCCGATTTGCTCTAAATGCTTTGGTTTCAGAGTTATAAGCCAAAATCTACATTTTACCCCTATGTTCTATTTTTAGCCATGGCGGCCATCTTGGTTGGTTTGCCGGGTCACCGGACACATGTTTCAAACTAGATACCCTATGATGATTGTGGCCAAGTTTTGTTAAATTTGGCCCAGTAGTTTCAGCGAAGAAGATTTTTGTAAAAGTTAACGACGACGGACGACGGCGTCAAGGGATGAGAAAAGCTCACTGGCCTTTGCCTTTTAGGCCATGTGAGCTAAAAAAATTAAATGCAAACACAACCAATATATTGTATGCATTCAAAACGGAATTTGCATCTGTTTTGTTTAATTACCGACATGCATTTTTGCATGTGTTTGGGGTAAAGTTTGAGTGTTGTTTGTGTTTTGCATGTTATATAAGATACTTAATTAGGGCGACGGTAGTTTACCGGTGTTCAAATCTTTAAAATTGAATAGGAACAGAAACGCATGAGCTCCAAACAGATGATTATTTTGTACTCAAATAACAGCAAAACAAAGCATTATGGGAATGACATGTGTGCCTCTATATGCCAACCTCTTCTTATTTTCATTTAGTCGGAGTTATTTCATACACTTGTCAAAATCAAGAAGATCATATAAGCCAGATCTTAAAATTTCACTTTCAACCATCAAAATAAATTTGTGTGGGTTCCTTTAATATATCCGCCGGAACTAGACATAAATAAAGAACAGACACGGCATCCTCTGCCTCAGTAATAGACTTAACCCTTTAATTTGACATAAGCGGTCATCTCATTATCAGAATCTATGACAAACGAGATGATTTTAACTTTGAAATAATGAATTTCCCCCACTCTGACAGCAATGATATACCAACTTCAACTGCATATTAGATATACGTTTCCTAGCTCAGTTGGTATTCAAGAGGTTGCAGCAGCTACTTAAACGTTATAAAACGTCACCAAATGCCAAGCAGACAGTCCTTTGGAAGTTTTAAGTAACTTGTTGATAAATATCCTGTATAAACTGTCACAAAATACATAATGGTTTAAGAGATTTGATTCTAGGTAGTGTGGTGTTTAACTGATCCACGTATGTGTTACATTATCTTTTTGATTTGTCGTGTATTTTTTACGGAATATCCTTTTGACGTGGCTCAGTATGTTTACATCAGCCCATTATCTTTTTGAGCTATGGTCATTTTTTTGTATTCTTGTCTTTCACATTTGCTTATGTGCTTTGTTGTGGCTGTATGCATGCCATTTTGTTTTTCTTTTTTGACAAAGTTGTTTGTTTTTATAGAGATTTATTTTATAACACGATGATGAATGCTGTATTACAATGTTTGACATTTTTGCCTGTTATGTCTGTTTGTTTTGCTCAGAATAAGTGAGCAGTTTAGCTAGCTATAAAACCAGATTAAATCTCCCATTTCTAAATAAGGAAATGACTGTACCAAGTTAAACATATGGCAGTTGTTTTTCCTTTGATAAATACATTTGAGCTTCTGATTGTGCCTTATCATAAAGAACTCTCCAATTTAGATTTTTCTTAAAGTTTGGTATTGTTGTTATTTTACTCTTTGAAAAATTTCCATTCTCAGTGTTATCATAACTATGCATATTTTATAGTTCAACAGGATAATTTTAAAAGTGTGTTTGAACTTCAATTTTGCCATTAAGTAAGGTCTGTTCTGTTTGAATTTTCCTTGGAGTTCAATATTTTTGTTATGTTACTTTTTGCAAAGTAAATTTCATGGATATATATCATCCTTGACATATAAAACTGTTAATACAATTATCATTATATGAGATAAATAAAATTATACCCACAAGATAGTAATATAACATTTGTCTACCAACGCTTCATCAATTGACTGCCGTTGGAGTATTGTCAACAAACTACATGTATACAAATTTTTGAACCCTATTAGACTATTTTGTTTAACTACTACACGAAACTTTACGAAATACTTTACCCATCACAGCATGGTGTAATGCAGTCATTCCCTTTTCTCCTACATGATTTACGTCTGCTTTCATCTTTATAAATAATTTCACGACATCGATACTCCTTAGTTTGGTAAAGTAAATGAGAGGAGAATCTTTCAATCTGTTAGCAATATTAACATTCAGATTTTTTTCACAAACTATTTTCAACATTATTTTTTCTATCAGTTGTTTGTCCCGACATTTTTCCTTCTGTATAAACTCCCAAAACTTCATGAAGAATAAACCCACTTTTTCACCAATGTTCTTGTGTTCCAGCAAAGCATTTAATATTTTCAACGGACCTGATTTACCTGAAAAGACAAAACAGGTTGTAATTTGTCTGTTGGTTACATAGCTGTATCACATTAAAAATATATCCTTGGTATATATGTTTTGGAATAGAACTTTCTTATACTTTACCACAATGAGGATTCGACTACGCTTTTGTCAAAAATCTAATAAAAGGAATGGGTCACCGTGCTATTTCACAAGCTACAAGTCGTTGAAAATTGCCTTAATTTGGTAAGATTTTAATGAAAAAACACATTACCTGTGTGTGCATAAAAAAAAATCTATGAGAAATAGTTTTGAACAAAATTGTGAGAAGATTGAATTTAAGATATATTTTTAGAAGAAAAAAAAAGATTGTCGTACCGATCTTCTTTTCTTGCCATAAAAAGTAAAAATTAAAAATTTCCCGATCAGTCAAGTATTTTTTTTTTACAAAAAGAGTTATCTCTCCTTAAATGGTATATTTAAAAGAAAAATGATTCTTAAAACTCAAGATTTGATATTTGTTTAATATTTTTGATAATACAATAAAGTTTTTTTTATATAGATAAACAGTCTAGATAATGAATTGCAAATCTGTCTCCAAACTTGCAGATTTGGGCAAATAACCAGACCGATTTCGTACTGCGATTGTACAACCCAAAACGGCGGTATACCATAAGTCTGCCTTAAGCAAATGTTATCAGCATTATACGCCTTTTGAGATACACATGGAGGGAAATCTTTTATTATTATTAAATTATTTAAATGCCGAAAAATGCCCAAGCCAGGGCTGACCGTGCAAGGGCTGTATGGCCAAGCAAGGTCGTTAAAAGCTTCCATTTGTTGTATGGAGGCAATCATGCACAAAATTTATAAACAAAACAAGAATGTGTCCCCAGTACACGGATTCCCTATCAACACTATAATTTTCTATGTTCAGTGGACCGTGAAAATGGGAGAAAATCTCTAATTTGGCATTCAAATTAGAAAGATCTTATCACAGGGAACATGTGTACTAAGTTGGTTGGACTTCAACTTCATCAAAAAATATTTCGACCAAAAAATTTAACCTTAAACGGGACAGACGGACGGACGCACAGACCAGAAAACATAATGACAATAAATAGGGCATAAAAAAATCATAGACTAGTGACAATGTTTTTATCATAAATTTAACAAAATGATTGAAGTATACGGTTGTTTACCTCTTTTAGAATGTTGGTTTTACCACAATGGCATATCGAAGTCATATTGAAATATCTGGTAAATGTAATACAAACAACTATTTAAATGTGCAAATAGATAACAAGCCACCACCGTAAGCACAAGTGTATTATTCTTCGTATTAATTTGTTTTATATTAGAATACAACTACGCAAAAGATATATACCTTGCCCTCTTAGCATTCACTCACATTTGAGCAATATAAAAACAAAAAGTAAAATCACAAACATATTGAACTCAGAGGAAAATTTAATTGGAAAGTCCGTAATTACATGGCAAGATCAAATGATAAAACACATCAAACGAATGGACAACAACTAATACAGCTTCAAAAAATTCTGTTTAAATTTAAAGCCAGTATACTTTCTGTAACTTGTTACATAGCTATACTATTTCTTTTTGTTTTTGCTTTTATGTATCTGGCGAGGCTAATGAAATAAAGCAGTTGAAAAGAAAATTAATGTTAAACTAATAAATATATGTAATGATTTCAGAACTTACACAACAAACTCATGTCATATGCGTTACACTTGTTCTTTCCGTGGTAAGAAAGATTTGGAGCGGATTGCAGAAGTCTTTCAACAGCATCAACAGATTCTCGTTGTATTGCTATCAATAATGGTGTATTGCCTTCTTTATCAACAATATCCACAGATGCTTGACTGGCCAAAAGAGCATCAATTATTTGTAGTGCTTCGTGTCTTACTGTTGAACTGTATTTGGTCTCTAAAGAGTAAAAAATAAACATGTACTAAACAAGAACAAATTAACACAGGAGAATCACTACCTACGCTTAATCAGTGTATATTGGTAACGGTGTTCCACACATCAAAACATATATTTTGACTCGTAGAAGACGCTTATTTAATGATCATTGGGAGTTCTGCGGTTTATTTATAAAACTTTGCGAATAAAACATGTAGTCCGATTTAACAAGGAAATATCTGATTTCAATATGTGTAATAGTTACCTTGTGATTTGATTGTAGTACGTGTAATGCTTTATCAAAGGCTACAATGTGACTAAAAATCTAGAAGGCTTTCTTTCATTAAAAAAAATCAGTAAATATTTACCGCTAACTTTCGAGTGAGATGTATTAATATTGTAAAAAAAAAGAAGATTTGTAAGGGCAACACGATAGTGTAAAGACTTGCACACAAGAGACAGTTTGCTAGAACTTTGAGATTGTACTTGCCTGCTAATAACACTTTATGTAATGCAGTTCTTTTACATTGCCCAGTGTGGTTTACATTTGCTCCATATTCAAGGAGCTTGGATACTACTAATGGGAGTAGACGTTCTGCTGCTAATATCAAAAACGAATCTTGATCTGACTCCTTTATGTTTGGATTGGCTCCATGCTCTAAAAGTATGGAGACTTTACTGCACAAATCTTTATCTGTCTTCGATACATAGTACGACTTCTCAAGTAATTTTTGGGATCTTATTATTACTTCAATTGGAGTCATACCAGTTCTATCTGTCTGGTCTGCTGATGCCCCGGCCATTAAGAGTATTTTGATTGTTTTTGAAAAATCTACAAAATAAGCAGGTGATTATATATTTTTCTCATTAAATTTTGCATATATATGTACGCTACCAAACGTGTCCAGTTCCCCCAACCATGCCTCTTTTGCTCAAACTTGTCCCTAAATTCACAAATCGCTCAAAGAGGTAGAGCCAATTTGCCGGCATATTGTTTCATTCGATAAGATAGGTAAATCATGTTTTAAATAGCCCGATAGATGCTAATTATAGTACATGAAAATACGTCACATCATCTATTTTCATACCTTGAACAGGTATTCCTACAAAAATAAGGCCAAGACTATTGATTTTTTTTATTGATTTTATTTTATTATAAACATCCTTTATGCAAAGTGCCATACCCCGTAACTTGTCAATGAGCCAAATAATATCGAACAAATATAAATAGTGATTTTATCATTCTGAATATATGTATATCTGTATTTTTCCTGGTCTTTTAAGGTTTTATCGTCTATAAAATAAGATAAGATAATACATGTATATATTTCAACCGCAGAATATCTTACATCAGTTGGTCATAGATCACCCTGTGTTACTAACACATGTTATATTGCCTTTTCTGTCATTTTAAAAAATCGGCCCTTCGTTGTGATACTATTACAACAGCTTCTTGCTGTTTTACCTACAGTCACGATGTGTAGTGTAACTGATTTGTTCTGTAGTGTTGTTTTATTTTCTAATGACTTAGTTACCGGTGTATGGACGGTGGTAAACATTTCAGTACTAGTATCTATACAGTTTGTGAATTTGCGATAAAATTGTTGTTGACTGCATTTTTTTTACATATAATACCATGATCAAACAAGAATGTGTCCCCAGTACACGGATGCCCCACTCGCACTATCATTTTCTATGTTCAGTGGACCGTGAAATTGGGATCAGAACTCTAATTTGACATTAAAATTAGAAAGATCATATAATAAGGAACATATATACTAAGTTTCAAGTTGATTGGACTTCAACTTCATCAAAAACTACCTCGACCAAAAACTTTAACCTGAAGCGGGACGAACGAACGGACGGACGAACGAACGGAGCCACAGACCAGAAAACATAATGCCCCTCTACTATCGTAGGTGGGGCATAAAAAGGTTTCGAAAAATTGTTTTTTGTTGTTTTGAAACTTGTATACAATGGCCTTATTTTAAGTTATGTGTGTATTACACCCCCTACATACAGGCTTCATTTCTATAGAATTAATTCTCGTGTTATTGGTTATGTACAGGCACCTACATCAGTTTGACGGCAGTTGTCCCTTGAATATATCTAATAAATGTAAACACATGAATATAGAAAGTAAGTGAAGAGTATGGGCAGCCATAGGATTGCACACAATAAACGATTCATTATTATTTCTTTGATACATGTAAAATTATATACTAGTAAACTATATTCAAAATGAACCAGAACGACTATATGAATTAAGCAAACATCCGAAAAAATATGATATAAACATTAAAATTTAACATAACAACACAAAAAACTGAGCGAGATTCGAACCCTTTCTTCAAAACCATCATTTCTTGGCAGTTCTGTGCTCTACCGATGGAGCTACGGCGATGCTTATTATTATATCTCTTATTTAGAAGCTTTATCGGTACAATTTATCGATGTTGCAATTTTTTCTTTAAAAAGTTGTTTTTTATGTAATAAGGACACACCAAATCAATTTCATTTTTGAGGGAAAAGGTAGTATGAATAACAACAGTCATAAAAAGCATAACTTTTTTTGGTTTAAAATGTCCTTCTGGGGGGATTCCCTGTTTTTTTTTCTCACCTAAAAACACCCGAAAAGCCGCATATTGGACTTTCATCCTTTTTGAGGGTTAAATTAACTATTGATCACACATATTATAATATATGTAAATCGAGATATTGATCAAAAAGCATTTTTATTTTTTGTTTTTATAGTAAATTCTACTCTGTCGGCACTTTTTGAAATTGTCCCTTCTGTGAAAAAAATCCCCGACAAATTGGCCCTACCTCTTTGTCCGATTTGACATCCCTCAAACGTGTCCAGGTAAAAACACCAGAACGTCTCAAAACTCTCGACTCCAATATACCTCCGTGAATCAAAAACTTTTATGGCAATTTTGTGTAGTACGTGTCAATACGATAAAATACTTCGGGTACGGTTGGATTCTTAAAAAAAATTGGGGTAGCTACCCTAAGAAATCTAACAGAATATGGCAGTAGTCCGTATAGACAAATGTTCAACACATGCTACACTACTGCGCACAGTGACTTCTGCTCTCATATAAACAGACACCTGGTTAAAAAGAAATCAAACAATTAAATTTTCTTATTTACTTACAGCGGTTTTATTAATTTTTTAATTATTTAATTTTCATTGTTTTAAAATACAGATTTACTAGATTATTGAGTGTGTGTCCGAGCGAGAACTTCTCTAGTTCATTACTTTAGTAATATTTATCAAAAAGTGGTATTTCAATATGGTCGGGTTTTTGTCTCTTTGACACATTCCCAATTTCCATTCTCAATTTTAATTTTAGATATGAACAATGTTATACATTTTTGCTTGTGGCCTTTCACTGTAAATAATTTGAGCATTTAATATAATTTATTCCCTTCAACGACGGTTATTTATATTACGCATAATTGCACGCCTAATTTGCAACACTCACGTAACTATTGACTGTTTTTTGCTTAATTTCCCGCGGCAAATATGACATGTGAATTTAGAAAAAGCATAAACATTGCAATTCATTAGTTTTGTACTGTAACATCCTCGTTTACTAAGTGAACTCTATTGTACTCATATTGTACTCATATCGTCCGATGATGCCTACATGTCTTTATAATGTATGAGGGCAATGCACGACTTGATTCATGCAGAATTTGTTTCTGTGCTTTTAAAAGGGAAATATTATGGTGTCATATGAACCAAACACGTTTGACCTTCTTTTTAAAAAATTAAATGGACACAATTGGGCGCTCAAAAACAGATTTTAACGTTTTGACGCCATTTTGCAACTAGACATGTATTGCAGTTTAGCGACGTCATATGATGACGTTTGAGGGAATTGGACACGTTTTAGGGATAGACACATTTCTGAGTGTTAAATATATATAATTCTTATATGATTTCATATCTATAAATACTTGAACGGGATTGGTCAATTACATTTTTTCCACTCGGTTTACACTTCGGTTTACTCTGTTTACACTTCGGTTTACTCTGTTTACACTTCGATAAACTAGTTTCAGTATTCACCTAAGAAACTAACAAAACCTTTAAATGTACTTATTAAGAAGGAATATAGTTACGATACTGTTGTAAGGTCATTAAAGATTGCACATTCTGGCGTTAATATTGATTCACTTATAGGGTCTTTACATCGGAACTAAACAAATTTATTCAAAAACCAGTTGTTGGCATGACATGTACACGGTTATGTTCTTCTCATATATGTTATGATAGTATGATACTAAACCCCTATCGGGAAGGATTGTGCCTGATATTCATATGATGAAATCATAATCTTTTAATCAGTTTAATTGAAGTCTGGAGCTGTCATGTCAGTTAACTGCTAGTAGTCTGTTGTTATTTATGTGTTATTGTCATTTTGTTTATTTTCTGTGGTTACATCTTCCGACATCAGAATCGGACTTCTCTTGAACTGAATTTTAAATGTGCGTATTGTTATGCGTTTACTTTTCTACATTGGCTAGAGGTATAGGGGAGGGTTGATATCTCATAAACATGTTTAAACCAGCCGCATTTTTGCGCCTTTCCCAACTCAGGAGCCTCTGGTCTTTGCTAGTCTTGTATTATTTTAATTTTAGTTTCTTGTGTAGAATTTGGAAATTAGTATGGCGTTCATTATCACTGAACTAGTATATATTTGGTTAGGGGCCAGTCGAAGGACGCCTCCGGGTGCGGGAAGTTCTCGCTACATTGAAGATCTGTTGGTGACCTTCTGCTGTTGTTTTTTCTATGGTCGGGTTGTTGTCTCTTTGACACATTCACCATTTCCATTCTCAATTTTATAGTTTCCGAAACTACTATAATACACTTCAGTGATGTATTCATGTGCAAGACACATACATAAATGGATCTCGGGATTTTCAGCAAATTGAGATTGAAAAACAAAAATCATAACATTAGACTTGTTTCTTTTTTAATGCATATATATCAGAAAAGAAATAATGCATATGTATATAATTCTGGGAAATTTCACGACTGATTTGGCGAATTTACGTCATGGCAAAACACGACGTCATACGATTGAAAACTTTCAGACGGAAGAGTATTTGGTTACTTGTACGCTTCAAATTCGGATGATATCTAAGTAAAATGAAGTTTTTGAGGTAGATGCTATTTAATTTTAGATTCTGTTGCATTTATCGGACATTCATGGTTTTAAGAAGGTCAAGATGGCCGCGTACTACTTAGTTACGACATGCCTTTGTGCTTTTGATGGTAAATATGGTAGCCATCAAACAAATAACTCATTTTTCTTGGGGTTATTGATGTGTAAACCGGGTCTTGTACTCACAAACTTGACATTCAAGTCCTGGACTTTTTTCAGTTTGTGAGTTAATCGTCCCGGTTTACCCAACAATAACATCTAGAAAAAATGTGTTTTAACCTATGATAAATGAGGAGATGTAGTATAATTGCTCTGAAAACAAATCTTCACCAGAATTTTAAAGACGAGAATATAGTCATTTATAGACAACCGTACAGCTTAGAACCAAACGAAATACCTTATAGTCGGATATAAAAAGTCCGAACATGTTCACGTTGAAAATGTTAAACAATTAAAAAAAAAAACTGGTCTAAATTATAACAAAACAATTCAAGAAAATTATAAGACAGACAAAACAAGAAAAATAATAAATGTGGCGTGGTTAATATAAAATAATATATGGCATGATTGCCAATGAAACAACCTTAAAAAAGAGACACAATGACATAGATGTGAACAACTATAGATCTGCATACGGCCTTCAATAATCAACAAAACCCATATCACATAGTCAGCTATAAACGAACCCGAAAACTAATGGTCTGATTTATGTACATCAATGTATCCATGGAAGAATTTAGTAAAGGTGTTTAAGTAATTTTGAGTAACGAAATCCCTGACTTGATAATTTACCAGTAAAACATTTATTACGTTTATAAAACATGTGTTTGCGGGCTCAAGCCTTCCCTTACCTGCGACATTGGCAACCAAACAACAAACGTAAAATCGGTAGCAACTTTAGGGGGAGGGTTGGGATCCCGCTAACATGTTTAACCCCGCCACATTATTTATGTATGTGCCTGTCCCAAGTCAGGAGCCTGTAATTCAGTGGTTGCCGTTTGTTCATGTGTTACATATTTGTTTTTCGTTCATTTATTTTACATAAATAAGGCCGTTAGTTTTCTCGTTTCAATTGTTTTACATTGTCTTTTCGGGGCCTTTTATAGCTGACTATGCGGTATGGGCTTTGCTCATTGTTGAGGGCCGTACGGTGACCTATAGTTGTTAATTTCTGTGTCATTTTGATCTTTTGTGGATAGTTGTCGCATTGGCAATAATACCACATCTTTTTTTTTTATAGCTTAACTTAAAATACAGGTACGAATCACACAATTAGTATAAAACTAATAGTAACAAAGCACATAAAAGGAGTAATTGTAGTTACCAAAAACTAGTTGAAAGTAAATTACAACTCATAAATCAATCATTTTCTCCCAGACAAAAATATCTGCAACTACTTTTTTTAAACTGTTGCATGATTGAGCAGAACTATTGCATAAATAATCACGTCCATTAGATACATTGTGTGTATCTGGTTGTATAATTTTTAAGTATAATTTGCAAAAACAAATTATACAAATATGCTATAAATTTTGTTTATGAATTATATTAATGTAAGTAAAATATACATCTATAGAGGTAAAGAAATTTCCACTATTGCTCAAAAAGTCAGACATAGAAGATCATATTGAAATGTTTTAAACGAGGATCAATAAATTTTTAACATATCTATAATAAAGAAGAGAAGATGCCACTATTAAATAGCCAGAAAGCGTTAACCAGTGTTTTTCGTGATGAACTGATCACACCATATGTGTTTGTGTATTATAAAACATTTAAGAAAAAACTAAAAAGTACACACATAACATTGAATGTAACTCACCTTCCTGGTAATATGAAGGCGTTTTTAAGGTGGCCATAAGTGCTGAATGTCCATGTTGATTTTTCTTATCAATTTCTGCCCCTTGGGCCAAAAGTAATTTGGTGATTACATCAAAATTCCTTTTGGCAGCTTTCACCAGTGGCACTGCTTCGCCCAAATTTGGATTTGCTCCTTTTATCATGACTGGAAGGAGAATATTAACCGAGGACCGATCAAGATACTTGATCATGATATACAAGGGTGTCTCCTTGTGCTCATTTACAGCATTTATATCCGCTCCTTCATTCAAAAGAAGTTTTACAGTTTCAAGTCCTACAAGAGACAGACAACAAAAAAAAGGTACTTGAATTAAAAAAAAATAATCTTTAAGTCAACAATGTATATAGCATTGCGAATGGAAAGGGGTAATTTACACATGTCATAGAGACAAAAACCTGACCAAAGGGCAGAAAATAGAAGAAGGCTACAAAAGGGTCTTCGATACCGCGAGAAAAATCCAGGAATCAGATGCGAGCTTCAGCTGACCCATAAACAAATAGGTGTACGTTTTGTATTTTCAGTAAACTCACTTACTCCAGGCACTGATCATGCTTAAATGCAGATTTTCGATGTATGTTTGAGACACTATTTATCATTTGATTTGTTCATACATAGTTTGATCAATGACATATTTAATAACAGGTGCGCTGAAAATAATGAAAATTAAACTAACTTTGTTATGTTGCACAAAACACAACAGACTTTTAAACATATCTAATTAAAAAAAAAGAGTTAATAACACTTTTTCAATGGACTATAAATATTGTTATCGTACCTAAATCTACCGCTACCATCAACAACATACAAGTACAACTCGGATGTGTTTTTACGTTTAAATATTGTTTTATAAGTACAGTCACATTTCCAAATAAAATTTCCGGATGTATTCACAATGACTTATGTGTTTTGTAGGTAAGTAGAATTCTTTGGGCTAATTATAATTCTAGTTACGATTCGCGCTATTTAATCCATCATTGCAAGTGGGTTTCTTTATTCTACATTTGCAACAGGATTATGAGGGTTGAGATTACACAAAGCATGTTTAGCCCCGCCACATTTGTGCAACTGTCTTACTTGTAGTAAGTCAGGAGCCTCTGGCCTTTGTTTGTGTTTTATTTTATATTTTTTATTGAAGTTCGTTAATATGTTTTGAAATTTAGTATGACTTCCACTTTTACTGAAGTAGTCCACATTTTTATTAAGGGGGCAGCTGAGGCCTATCGCCGGGTGCAGGATTTTCTCGATGCATTAAAGATCCATTGGTAGCAGGTAAAATCAATTGTATTGGTTATTTTTAAATGTATACTTATGTAAACTATGGGAAGTTTAAACTCATTTGATATTTTCCCTGGTCAAGTGAGGCTGTAACAAAACAGGGGTTCCTAAGTATGCGACCTGGGCTACTTAGGTATTTATATAGCAGGAAATAATTGAATAAAAATATTTGTTATTGTTAAAAAAAAAAAAAAAAAAAGATCCATTGGTGGACTTTTGCTGTTTACTGCTCCATGGTCGGGTTGTTGTCTTTTTGACATATTCCCTTTGTCCATTCTCTCAATTTTATTTCCGAACAGATACAACTTTTAATTTTTGTTGTTGCTCATACACCAGAAATCTATCATCAATTGCATAACTTAGCGCACTACAGTATTATGTATACTAGTCAACAAAAGAAACGATACACGACTTTTTTTTACTTTACTTTAAAAGGACAATTTTAAAAACAGAAGTTCCAATTAATGATGTCAACCTCTCATTAAAAGATAAAGACAATGTTTGCCATCAATTTGATTTTTTAATCGTACAGTTTCTTTGTTTATTTGTAAAACAAAGTTCGGCCCCAGAAATCGTTAAAATGAAAACATTATCAAGTGATTTACCATTGACAGTGTGAGTAAAGTGAAATTAAAAATCCGTTAACAATCTTAAAACTAATCCGAAAGGTTCCAAATTTACAGTGTGTTGTTTTCATATCTAAAACATTGATTTGAGACGAAAACATTTTTTTACCAATAATTAATAACAAATATTTCAACCCATTAGTTACAACATGAACATAACTTGATTAGCATATGTAATATTTTAAAACAAATTTGAAAATTCATTTAGTACTAAGCAAATTGTGTGTCGACTTTCCGCAAAAATAATTTGCACCCTATGATCGTTTACACGGAATTTAGGTACTTTCCGACAGGTTTTGATTTTCATTATCATATGTGCATACATTGCAAATGAAAGCTTTTTACAATAGTGTATTTCATTTTGTTTTAGTTTTAATACCTTTTGATAAATTTTATTCTAAAGTCGTGTATCGTTTCTTTTGTTGACTAGTATATGTTTGCATATTACAAGCAACCACAATTCGGTAAACATTTTCTTAATTTGGATACATATAACACGTGTAAATAATATAACTGTGTAAATCAATAAAAATACAATGCACAAACAAAGATATTCTCTTTCTAAAAGATTTATAATTGTAAGTTTGCAAAGTAACAGCTAAATTCGAGTATAATATGACATTGTAAGTTATTAGGTCTGTCCTTAAACAATTAACATTTATTAAATCTATTGCAGGAAACGTTCGTTTACTCTATACGCCAATATCAAAAGTACACATTGCAAGTGGGGTTTTTATTACCCTTTTGTTTAGCTTTAATTACACGTATACGTTTTGATGATTAAACTTAAGGCTGCATACCTTTATTTTTCATTTCATTGATGTTGCTTCTTGCATCATTCGCGAACAGCGATTTTCTTGCGGTTGGATACATGGAACTATAATGCAACACCCTACTTGATGTTTCCATAGAGTCATATTGATCCCATTTTCCTAATATGAAAAAGAAACAGGTTGAACAATACAATTGCTTAATTAAAAAAAAAAAGAATAATAGTAGTTAAATATTTACAGCAGTGAAAAATCATGTAGTTGTAATTTTTTAGTATGTGCTTCTTATTATTTTATAAAGTCTTCCATGTTTAGAAAAGATGTTTTATCAGATATTTAACCTGTAAAATACAAAACACAAAGCCTTCTTTCTATGTTGAATTGAAAGTTACGCATTAAAATAGTAAAGATCTTTGTTAAACCTGTTAAAAGTCCATAATCAAATGACAAAATCAAAAGCTCAAACACATCAAACAATGGATAACGACTGCCATATTCCTGCCTTGGTCAAGACCTTTTTCCTTTGTAGAAAAATGGTGGATTAAACCTGGTTTTATAGCCAGCTACACCCCTCACTTGTATATAGTTATCAAAGGTACCAGGATTATAATTTAATGACTGTCACAAAAAATTCTAATGATATTGGCATCGATGTTTGAACAAACCAAACAAACATAATAAGTAAAATTGTCAACAACAATCGTACAGCAGTCAACATTGTGCTATAATCTTAAAATAACTATAAAAACAAACAAATATGTAACAAAGAAGCACATAAAGATATATTGCGATAGCTAAAAAGTAATCACGAAAGCATGTATGACAGATACATGAGATAGTTATAGTTCAGCTATATTATTAACACAAGTTCAGCAACCTAAACAGACAATTTAAGTCAATAAAATAATAATTGGATACATATATACCGTACCGGTGGGCCAGTGGAGGTGTATACCAGTATTGATTTTCCCATATTAATCTTTGGTAGATTTGCACTCATTAAAAAAAATTAGCAAACCTTTATCTTTGTCTTAAATAAAGAACTTTGTAACTTAAAGCTTAATACTGTCCGGTACTAGAAACAAAATTTCACGTAACAATCCCATAGCATATAATAGAATTGATATAAACAGTACATATTGTATATTTTTTCTTATTTTATACAAAAATCATGATTTTGTCGTCTGTTTATTTATCATTCTACTTAAGAAATTCATCACGGATACAGTGAAAATGACATTTCAGGATTCGCACATTACATACACTGTATATGATATTTAACTGTAAATTACCTTTGGCCAATACTAAATGTAAAGCTGTATTTCCGTTCTCCCCTATGTGATTAATATTTGCCTTTGCCTTGATTAATGTTTCAACTATTTCAGGAATGTCGTTCGTTATCGCTAACATCAAAGCGGAATTCATTCTATCTCCACAAATATTGACATTAGCACCATTCTCCAACATAAACACAACATTTTCTGGCTGAACGTCTCTCCGACCTCTCATAATGTAACGCATTAAAGGTGTTTCCATCGAATCATTTAGTATGTTGACCATTGCACCATGTTGTAACATTGTGGACACTACTTTTAGATCGAAATCTAAACAATCTAGTATTTACAAAAAGAATGCATTAACATATAGCTCATTCTTAAATCTCTTCGACATACTACATTGACAAAATAAGGATATCCAAACGATTTTCTTTTCGGTAAATATTCAATCATTGTGTCTGGTATACTTTAACATATTTAGTGATGATTATCACTTTGCTAGTTAAAAGTTTGCATGCAGACTTAAACCTTCCTTTTAATTTTTCTTTTCTTTTTCTTTTTTTTTGGCGGGGGATAGACAATAACAATCAAACCACGGAGTAGGGTGGTTGGCTGTATATGTATTGTTGTGTAAATTATAATTTGAACTATGATTACAGATGTAAGTCAGTAGAATGACATGATGTTACAGAAATACATTTTTGAAACTCTATTGTCAAAACTTACTATTTTGTCATTGTTATTTTAAAATGTTTAAAAGTTGTTTTTGCTAAACACCTTTAAGATATTTATCTTGTCATTGTACAAATGCTGTGTCTATTGTAGTTCTTTGATATTTTGTTAAAGACAACAATGTGTCTATTGTTAAAACCTCTGAAATCTATTGTATTCCCTTACAGCCCTCTTCTTCTCTTCATTGACATTAAAAAATCTAATCTTTAAAATGCATTAAAAAAATTATTCATGTTTTTTTTAAATATCAAGGCGGAGGTTAATTTGAATATATCCTGTTATACATTTGCAGACATTCATTTATGACATGTCCACACAAAACCTAACGGTATCACGCCAATGTCAGTCTGTTTACAGAGAATTTTTTGGAAAACTTCCCACATCATTTATTTCATATTTGCCCTTTTTTTAAGAACATACCCATATAAGAATGGAAAGCTGTGTCACCTTCTTCGTTTTTAAAATTCACGTCTGCTCCAAGTTTGATGATTTTGTCAATAATTTCAAAATTATAAAACCTTGTCGCCATTTTCAATAATGAATTTATATGTAAACAGTCAACTGTCTTGCATTTTTCAAGAAGCAAATTTACATCCTTTAAATGAGCTTCTGATACTGATTCCCTTTTCAATGCAAGATGTATTGGTAGTTCGTTAAACTTTGTCAGCATACTGGTTGATCCTCCAGCTTCCAACAACATAAACAAGATGGAATCCGATTGCCTTTTCGTTGGGATATTCCGTTGCTTTAAATGTCTTGATCTACTTCCTGTTAATTACACAGTTTATAAATATTAAGATTACAAGCACATTTCTAATTGGATAAGTAAAAAATGTTTAAAGTAGTCTGTTGTGGATCGAATCAATATTTGTTGATTTTTGAAGCCTCGAATAAACATTTGTGTCGGCAATAACAATGCTTTAGTTACCAATACATCAAAATACATAACCCAATATAATTTAACTACTTAACATTTGCAGTGGATAAATTTCTCATTAGCAAACATAGTTCATTCTAATTTCAATATGGCTTCTATTTCTACACAATAATATGTTTTTACATTTTCATACATCACTTTTTAGGATGAAACAAAAATATGTCGATAGGAAACGGATGCCCCACTCGGACTTTCATTGTGTATGTTAAGTGGACCATTAAATTAGGACCAAAACTCCGAAATTAAAAAAAATAATATTGCAGGAAACATGTGTTCACAGATACAAGTTCATTGGACTACAACTTTATCAAGCACTACATTGACCGAAAACGTTTATCTAAAGCGGGACAGACAAACAAACGGATGCTCAGACCGAAAAAATATACAAATCAACCTTTCCCTTAAAGAAATTTTCATTTAACTCTTAGGATATGGAATCTTATAATTTCAATTGTAGTCTAGTGATTTCTAGATTAGAAACTAGTCTTGTCCAAAACTTATGTGATACGATCACGCATAGTAAACAATAGGTTCCATAAAATTCAAGTGTGACCTAACTTTGTTGTATGTCTGGAATAAAGGCAACAGTAGTATACCGCTGTTCAAAACTCATAAATCCATGGACAAAAAACAAAATCGGGGAAACAAACTAAAACCGAGGGAAACGCATTAAATATAAGAGGAGAACAACGACATAACACTAAAATGTAACACACATAGATAAAATCCCACGAGAATAACAAATGTAACATATATATAACATCAAAACCAAATACATGAATTTGGAAGATAATGTATTAAATATGTATTGTTATTTGGATGGAGAGTTGTCTCATCTTCCTATATCTCTTTTAAAATTGTATAATATTTATTTCACCTCCAACATTAACAAAGTATGTATGTAGAGCTGTAAAGTTGTCCTTTCCCACATAATTAACATCTGCATCATGTTCCAACAGATTTTCAACTGTTTGTTCCATACGAAGCCCAACAGCGTACATCAATGGAGAGGTTTTTCCTAGATCTGTTATATTGGAATCTGCTCCATGCTCAAGAAGTAGTTTAACGTATTTATTCTTTTTATTATCCGATAATGTCTTCTCATCTCGTATTATTCTAGTAAGTATGGGTTCTTTCTGAAAGTTATCTTCTAATGTTTTGTTGTTCTGATCTGTAATTTATTTTCATTCTTTATATATAAAATTATATTAAGATCCATTTTGTTACATCTCGTGATCAATTTTATTTGGCAATCGCCAATGACAGTCAGCAGAGTTTAAGAATATCAGTTGTTCGACCTGTTAGTCAAATGCGTTTTGTTTATACTTTTTCACTTTTTTGGTCTTTTGGAAAATGTTGTTTGTGCTGTTTTTAGACCCTTCTACAACGAAATTTGTTTTACATGTACACGTATAAAAATTGCGGTTTTTATCCAACGCAATCATAGGTTTCAACGTAGTTTTCAATTTAGACTCGTATATATATATATATTCAATATTAAGATTTTCAAATTGTAAAATAATGTTTAAAACAGATATGAGTAATACAGAATCGGATGTTTTGAGCACATAAGATGAAGAGACAACTACGTATATGGTGGCATTCTGGTCAAGGATATGGTTGACTTTCTGAAATTGTTTAATTTCTCGCCAATTATTTTATTGCTTTTGTATTTACATTGAGTCATAGAGCAAATGTATTCGATTTAAGTTAAACCATTTCAATTGATAGTTTATAGTGCGTCTTTCTATGTTGTGATGCAGCAATATTGTTTCAGGCAAGTGTGGATGTTGGTACCTACTGAAATGTCGAAACCCGCTGCATTTGTTTGCACCTGTCCTAAGTCAGGAACCTCATATTCAGTGGTTGTCGTTTAATGATGTGGTTGATAAATGTTTCTCGTTTCTTGTTTTTTTATTTATATTAGACGGTTGGTATTACAGTTGGATGGTTTTACACTAGTAATTTTCTAGTACCCTTTATGGCTTGCTGTTCAGTGTGAGCAAAGGCTCTGTGTTGTTGATAGTACTTTGACCTATAATGGGTTACTTTTGCAAATTTGGATGGAGAATTGTCTCAATGGCATTCATACCACATCGTCTTATATGTACCAAACAATTTAGATCATTATTTGTTGGTCGCATATTTTACCGATTTACCAAAAAAAAAGACATCAAAACTAAAGATTTGGTAATTTCAGACAACTTACTTTGATTCGACGATTTACAAGCTGGAGGGTTTACATTCGCATTTGATACCAAAAGTATATCCACGATTTCGTCAAGACCATTCATCAAAGCAAATGTGAGGGGAGTGTCGTCATGTTCATCCATAATGTTTACGTTTGCTCCTTTTTCTATTAATAATCTCACCATATCTAAAGATTCTAACCAAACTGCAACTATTAAAGGACATGCGTCAGACTGTGATTTATGGTTGACGTCTATTCCAAACTCCATGAAAGATTGCAGAACATCTTCTAATGATAAGTCTGAAATTGTTACAGAGTTTTATGTGTGAGAACTAACATTAGGATGTTGACCATCCATTCAAAAAAGATATAAACAACAATCGTACCTAACTGTTTTCAAAATTTGTTTTATTGTTTGGTTTCAACAGATCACATTCTCTCTTATGATCCTTTTATTCCTTCTTCTATACTGGCAATATTTTTAAATTACATAGATTCATCGATATCTATTGGCATCACACTTGAGAGGGTGCACAAGGAGGATCTGCTCATCATTCAGAAGCTTCAAAGTTCTTCACTATTTCGGATTTAACCGGTCCAGTTTTCCTTGCTTAAGTTTTTTGTGTTACGTTTTTTGTTTCGTTATTTTTCAGTATCTGAGATTCTTGCTCTTTCTAGCAAAGTCCTAAAACCAATAATTTCAGATTTAAGGTAGGGGGATTTCCATACACCGGCGTTTTATTAATTTGAATCCGCAATTAGGTGTTAACTCTTCTCATGACAGGTAATAAATGACGCAAACCTGTTTCCTAATTCGGAGAATATCAACCCTCCTCTTCACCACATCCTAATATCTGTGTGGGTTAGTGTTTAAAAAAAAAATTGTTTACAGTGACATATTGATGGATTCGTTCCGTCGTTATCTTTTCGGCGATAATGTTGTTACAGACAATATAAATGAGAAGATGTATGAGCGCCAATGAGAGAGTCCTCCGCCAAGGGGTCGAATTAAGCAACTGTAGGTCAATATTCATTAAACCCCATACCAAAAAGCACGCTGTCAAAGTTTCAAGAATGACAACCGTTAAGCACATCAAACAGTAAAGCTAATTACCTGATGAATACATGTACTTAGTAATATGAACTTGTGTCTAATTTCTTAGTGACAACATAATATTTTACAAACTGATGATGTTTATCTTCGTTTAATGACTCTAATTTTAATTCGGACTGTCTTAAATGGTAAAAATATTGAAAAGATAAGCATTTACCCTGGTCATGGCTCTTCGAGAAAACGAAATCTAATTTTTTGTATTTATTTTTTTTACAAGGGGAACATATATGTATGTAAAAGTAAGAACACAAATGTGATAGGACAATTTGTCCTAAAATTCCAATGATTCTGACCGATATAATTATATAATTCAGTTGGCTATTAAATTAACATTAGTTATAGGAAATGTTGGAATATCAACAAATTGATTTATGTAGCGAAATTATGTCTTCGTCTCGCATAGATTGAATCAGATTGATTTTGGATTTTATATAATTATATATAAATATATACCTTGCTCATCTGAGTGATTCTTCAACGCACCTGTAACCTGATGTTGTCTACAATAACCTTTACAATAAAGAGAAATAAAGTTTCATTATGCTTTTAAATAACCAGATACAATAATATAATTTTTAAATAATTTGTATATTAAGAAATGCTTTATTTGGATTGGTCGAGAAGACTTCAAGTAGTATCTTTTGAGGTTATACAACACATGCTTAGCTTACGAAAAGCAAATCGCTAACGGAATAATTCAATATTCATCAACTATAATATAAGGGTCCAGGAAAACTTACGTCCATGCAACCTTATAACTTCTGAATTACTTAAAAGTAATCAGTGACGGACTGACAATTAAATTATCTGACAGTTGTTTCTTGAATTTGAAAACGCCATATATTGAGTTTATTTAGTAGCTCTATTACATTTATAAAGATTTGTTTAGGGCTATTACATTTAGTAATTAAAACCTTGAGAAATAGTAATAATAACATTATTCAATAAACCATGCATTTGAAGTCTATATATGATGATAACCAGCAGACGAACTTGCACATCGGACTCGGATTTCTTTTAAACTAGGTTTTACTGTGCATATTGATATATCTTTCTTTATTCTACATTGGCTAAATGTATAGGGAGTAGAGTTCTCACAAAACATGTTTAACCCCGCCGCATGTTTGCACCTGTCCCAAGTCAGGAGCCTCTGGCCTTTGTTAGTCTTGTATGTTTTCTAATTTAAGTTCATTTATAAGTTTTGGAATTTAGTAGTATTCTTGTAATTGTTATAAATTACATCAAATAACATAACTACAAATCTAATCCAGAATTACATCCAATTTTTAGAAAATGTCTCTGTGACGTCACTTTTTTAGCATTTATCAACCTTTTTATCTACAAAGTTAAATGTAACTCTTCTGTTGTATGGTTTCAGAGGAGTTGCGATGACAAACTGGTGCAGTAGTAAATTGGGTCAAGTAAGTTCAAAGGGGCGTTACTTCTAGAAAAATAATGAATCATAATTTCCTGTCAATATGCATATCTACATAGTATGTCCTTATTATCTTAAAAGCTATCATGAAATTATGTTGTGTGGTTTCAGATGAGTTGCGAGGACAAGAACAGGACTGACGGACGGGTAAAAAACATAATACCTTCCGCAACTTCGTTGCATATGGTATAACGTTGATTATTGATATGTCTCATGAGTTGAGTCTCCGTCAGTTGAAACGATAAAATGCATTTTCATTACATGTAAACATGGTTGACCCTGCAACATTTTGTATGTACCTTATATATCAAAGGCTGGTAATCTATATGTCAGGCTTAAATTAAAATATTGTTTGTTTGCAGTTTACCGACCGACCCTTGAAAATCCTCCCGACTGTGAAAATTTTATTGCTTTAAATTTGAAGAAATTTTTTTTAATACTTCTATTGACGCGATCCGGAACTTTGGGTCCTTTCCAGAAATGGTTTAAAGTCTGGGTCAATTACAAACTCCGGACAGTGATCGTTTCCGTTCCGGAACTGTTTTCCTTTACTCCATCAATTTAGTGTTTAGTGTAGAGTAGTATTCGGGCCCGTATGCGGATCGGAACTGGAACTGCCGGGGAGTTTGGGTCAATTACGCATTTCAAGTACGGTTTTTCTTAGCTTCCCTTCAAGCGTTCATGTGACCATTTAATGGTAAAGCACATGGAAATTGTTTACAGGTATCCATGAAGTCACGGAGGAGTACTTTACGCTGTCGTCTCGTGTCAATTTTAAGACAAATAACAAACAAAAAAGTTTATTAGTAAACTGTTTATACAGATTCAGGCACATGTAATGATGTTTGATGATGTCATTGACGATGATGCAGCGGATATTCATAACTGACACGATAACCATTCTGTCTCAAACAAATCGGGTACAGAATCTGTGGAGCCTGACTTTATGGAACCAATTTCAGTGGTTAAATAATTCGACAGCAGCTTGAAGTATGGCATATTTTCTACAAATCGTTGTGAAGACAACAAAGATGAAACCACTCCTCCGTGACTTAAATCTTCATGGATATCTGTAAACACGCCTATACGGAGGAAGGGCTCATTTGAAATGTTAATGGATACAGATCATGCCAAATCAATAAGAAGTAACCTTAACTACACAAAGATGTAGAGGAAATGAATGGTTAGCTTGAAAAATAAATATACTCTCTCTATATGAAATCTATCTTTGATTGCAATGAGTATGCTCCTTTAGGATAAGGGGGGCTGCCCCACTCATTGCAATTATTCTCTTTCTTACTATATTAAATATACCCAAACTGTGTGGCCTGTGTGAATTCAATTAAAACATGTCCTTAGGAGCTATGCTGCCATTTTTTTTATGCATTAAAAACATTTCAGTACAGACCATTTACTTTTAATGGGTGCTATGGATTTCACCCAAAACTTTAGATTTCTTTGGTTTTCATTAAAGCCTGGCAAAAATATAACCTTATCACATATAATTAAATATTGTTAGAAATATGAAAACAGTCGAATACTTTTTTTTCAAGTTGCCTTTTTTTAATTAAAAATACACTCTTAAATACATTGTCTTATAAATCTTTAATATCTACATTTTTCTGATGAAAATAATTTACTCATGAAAACATTCTAATCAAGAAGCATACATGTCTGAATATATTTCTTTAAAACAGTTCAGGTCATAATGACATTCCTTGTTTATAAGTGTTCCAATATTTAATAATTATACCATATTTTATGTCATAAATTGGATAATGGCACTATGTTAAAGTTTCAGTTTTGGTTAAAAAGTTTTTTATCTGAAAATACCTGTTCATTTGATGTTGGTTTTCAGCATGTCCAGTGTTTGTTGTTTTAAAATGTTTTTTTTTTCTTCACAAGAAACTTGGTTTAGTGTAACTGCTTGTTTAAACTGTATTTTGGCTGATAAAATAAAATATTTTTCCTACCTACCGACCCTTCAGTCTGAAGGTACAGTCGGAAAACTGCAAACAAACATATTTTTAAGGTTGGCCTCATTGCTTTTTCCTTGCCTTATTTGTTTTTCGTTTTTCTTTTTGTTTAATTTTTTATTTCGTTTTTTTTTTTCCGATTCGTGTCTCACATTTTTCATGCTGGGACAAGGTATAGGTTTTGCTAATTGTTGAACCCATACGGCGATTTGTAGTTATTGACACCATCAGTCATACATGTATGTCTGTAGTGGCTTGTTGACTCATTGACAATTAAACCACACTACATGTACGTATATGAATATTGTGTAGAACAAATAAAAAAATCACCTTACATTTATATACTAAATCTTTAAACTCTAGTAATATTGAAGGACACCTACGGGTGCGGGAATTCTCGCTACAATGAAGACCCATTGGTGGCCTTCGGCTGTTGTCTGCTCTATGGTCGGGTTGTTGTCGCTTTGACACATTCCCCATTTCCTTACTCAATTGTAATATCAAATGAAATTGTCATTCAAAAATGTTTATCCTAAAAAAAAGATTACGCCACACAATTTATATCTAAATGTATAGAGGAAGATAACAGTATGTAATCATCGGATGTCGATGTAATATTGTATATCAAAATAAGAAGACAAAATGCACGGTGCTCATGTCATTTGCCTTCAAACACAATTGTATTAACAATATTTATACCGATAATCTTAATATTACAACAATGTAATCAATACTAGATTGTAAAACAAGATAAACATAACTTACTGTAATACAACAACATTGTAACGTATGAAAGAGATCTCCGAAGTTTTCTACATTTTATATCTATTTAATAATGCATATAACAAACCTCCGTGTCTACTTGATCATTTGTCAAATTACCTGTAAAAATATCAAATGCTGTCAATCCTTCTGGATTCTTGAAGTTAACATCAGCACCAGCCTCCATTCAAATACGACAAAGTTTGTAACGGTTGTCCTTGATAGCTTTCATTAAAACAGAATCCTCTCCATGCTGAACAAAATTTGGATTCGCGCCATTTTCAATCATAACAGTCAACAATGAATCACTAAATCCTTCATCAAGAAGGCGAGCAAGTGGGAACTGTCCTAAAGATTGAGGAGTATTCCCGGTAAGCCCCTTTTCAACAACTGCTATTACTATGGTCTCACTACTTCTTTCTGTGAAGAATAAATCAACAATATTTGATCAACAGTTTCCTTGAAATAAAATATGCATGTCAACATCAACATTAAAAATAATATCTGTCCATATAACCTCAAAATAAAATATCTCTGTTAATTTTCATCAAATACGAATCGAAAAGGTACAAACGAAAAATGAAAAGGAACGAATTCAATAGTTAGACTAAAAAAAAAGGAAAAGTTATTTATAACAATGGATTTGTCTTTATCGCATTTTGCATTGTCTGTTAAAGAAATAAATGATTGTTTCTTGCTTTGCCAACAAAGGTCCCGATGCGATTAACTTGGACAATATCATTCATAATAAAATCAGTTAATTTTATTTAAAATATCAGTCTGTACCTATCATTTGAAATACCTATACCAAGTCAATTGCAATTGCATTTACAAACATTTGTCGAAGGGTCTAAATATTCACTGACGACTTCAAGTCTAAACATCCGGATTACACCTGTGCTAGCTCGGAACTTACCCGTTCATATAATCTGCGGCGTTTTACGTTTCCGCATAAAAATTCCTATGTTTCTGCATTTTTGTATTACTCTTTTCTGCATTGTTTTTACATTGATTTTGTTAAACGTTTCCGCATTTTTATTTTGAATGTATGCCTCTTTCGTTTGCCAGGTAAACATGGAGAGGGGGGGGGTATTCTTGTATTATTATTCTTAATGTGTTACTAATGCCTATTTTTTCGTTTTTAATTGTAAATTGGTTGATTGTTTGTCTGTTGCTATTTTTACGCCTAGTAACAAATATTTCACCGGAGTTCAAATCAGTGTGAAGTGTATGTAAGCGATCATAGGCAACCTTAAGGCCTTCAACAGTGACAAAAACCGATACTGTAAAGCCGTCTAGAAAAAGCCCGATATGAAAAGTGTGAAACAGTTCGAACAACAAACTATATGTCAGGGTTGATATAAAAACAAAGATGTTAAATGACACCAATGAGAGTCCACAAGATACCAAATTATACAGAAATGAACAGCTTTATGTCACCTTTCGCTCTTCAAAAATAAGAAAACCCCATACCACATAGTCAGCTATAAAAGGCACCAAAATCACTATAATAAAATAAAGTCTATATATATATATATCATTATAAACATTTTTTACAGATGAAATACTGGTAAAAATGCGGAAATGTAATATCTATATTTTTCGTAAAAGTAATGCACGAAAATGCGGAAACGTAAAACTGGATTTTTGCTAAAATTGCGGAAACGTAATACGCCCATAATCTGACATGCAAATTAAACACTGGTAACTCTTAACTCTTCGCTGCGAAATGTGTTATCCAAAGACAGGAAATATCAGCAAAATAATAAAACACAGCATCAAAATATTAATGGATTCAGTTGATGATGATGCCAGGCAATGTTTTCTTTTTTGTGTTTAATATGGTATGTTGATCAAGAGAAGCGGTTTGCAATATATCTTTTATTTCGTGTTTGAATGTAGCATTATAAAAAAATTAAAAAAAGTTAATCGACATCTGTCGAGAGTAAGCAACCCAAAAAATTGGTCATGAGTAAAAATCGGAAGAAGTCGATGTTTACAAATATATGGTACTTACGATTTATACAGACTTCTAATACTGTTACTCCGTCTTCGCCAATATGGGAGACATCTGCACCAGCATTGAGCAAAGACAAGACCACATTCTCTATGTTTTTCTTGATTGCTAGAATAAGTGGCGAGTCTCTGCCAGGATCAGTGCAGTTAGGATTTGCTCCTTTTTCTAACATATCAGATATACAATTTTCTATTTCAAGATGCCTATTCCTGAGTCTACCGAAGAGTAGGTTACATGAAGTATATCCTTTACGTGAAATGTTTGTCCTTGCAGGCGAACAGTTTTTCATTACTAGTTCCAAGGGGTAATGACCGTGTTGGTTAGTCATATTTAACGTTGTCCTTTCTGCAGCAAGTTTCTTAAGAATCTGCCACTTCGATTCAGTATCTGGACAAACACAAGTTATGCAAAATGATTTAGTTAGTTTATCTGTATATGAGATGAATTATGATTACCAAGTTTAAATGTGAAAATACAAAACAAATTACTAAACACATATATCAAACTAGGTTAAACTTAACTACAAAATGTATCTGAAATAAAACTAATATAATTATTCTCTACATCTTTATAAGACAATCCAGTAAAATCAAGAATGTGTCCAAAGTACACGGATGCCCCACGCGCACTATCATTACTATGTTCAGTGAAACATGATATTGGGGGTCAAAACTCTTATATGGCATTAAAACTCGATTGACAATTGAAACTTAATTGATTTTTGTAATTTTTCTTGAGTTCCGTCAATCCGTCCGTCCGTCTGTCCGTCCGTCGTCAACATGTCGGACATTAACTAAAAAATCCCTTTGACCAGTTTGAATGAAACTTTGGAGAATTGTGAATATTTATTGACGTGAGCTCCGGTTCGTTTTTTTATAAATTTTGGATGATAATACGTTTTCGAGTTATGGGGTTTTATTCATTACAAAAAGGAGGATTTGTCAGTTTTCGGACAATACCTGAAAAATGCGTAGAGCATTTTTCATAAAACTTTGGGAAATTGTTTATATATGTAAGCTCCATTCCTTTTATTTTTTAATTTTAGATTTTACGTTTCCGAGTTATGGGATTATATTCATAAACTAGAGGCTCTAAAGAGCCTGTGTCGCTCACCTTGGTCTATGTGAATATTAAACAATGGACACAGATGGATTCATGACAAAATTGTGTTTTGGTGATGGTGATGTGTTTGTAGATCTTACTTTACTAAACATTCTTGCTGCTAACAATTATCTCTATCTATAACAGTACTTTCTGTGGAAAATGTTATTGAAAATCTTCAAATTTTAAGAAAATTGTTAAAAATTGACTATGAAGGGCAATAACTCCTTAGGGGGTCAATTGACTATTTTGGTCATACTGACTTATTTTTAGTTCTTACTTTGCTGTACATTATTGCTGTTTGCAGTTTACCTCTATCGATAATAATATTCAAGATAATAACAAAAAAAACAACAAAATTTCCTCAAAATTACCAATTCAGGGGCGGCAACCTAACAACCGATTATCCCATTCATCTGAAAATTCCAGGGCAGATAGATCGTGACCTGATCATTAATTTTACTTCCTGTCAGATTTGCTCTTAATGCTTTGGTTTTTGAGTTATAAGCCAAAAACTGCATTTTACCCTCATGTTCTATTTTTAGCCATGGCGGCCATATTGGTTTGTTGGCCGAGTTACCGGATATATTTTTTTTAACTAAATACCCCAATGATGATTATGGTTAAGTTTGGTTAAATTTGGCCCAGTAGTTTCAGAGGAGAAGATTTTTCTAAAAGATTACTAAGATTTACGAAAAATGGTTAAAAATTGACTATAAAGGGCAATAACTCCTAAAGTGGTCAACTGACCATTTTGGTCAAGTTGACTTATTTGTAGATCTTATTTTGCTGAACATTATTGCTGTGTACAGTTTATCTCTATCTATAATAATATTCAAGATAATAACCAAAAACAGCAAAATTTCATTAAAATTACCATTTCAGGGGCAGCAACCCAACAACGGAATGTCCGATTCATCTGAAATTTTCAGGGCAGATAAATCTTCACCTGATGAACAATTTTACTCCGTCAGATTTGCTCTAAATGCTTTGGTTTTTTAGTTATAAGCCAAAAACTGCATTTTACCCCTATGTTCTATTTTTAGCCATGGCGGCCATCTTGGTTGCTTTGCCGGGTCACCGGACACATTTTTTGAACTAGATACCCCAATGATGATTATGGTCAAGTTTGGTTTAATTTGGCCCAGTAGTTTCAGAGGAAAAGATTTTTCTAAAAGATTACTAAGATTTACGAAAAATGGTTAAAAATTGACTATAAAGGGCAATAACTTTTAAAGTGGTCAACTGACCATTTTGGTCATGTTTACTTATTTGTAGATCTTACTTTGCTGAACATTATTGCTGTTTACAGTTTATCTCTATTTATAATAATATTCAAGATAATAACCAAAAACAGCAAAATTTCCTTAAAATTACCATTTCAGGGGCAGCAACCCAACAACGGAATGTCCGATTCATCTGAAAATTTCAGGGCAGATAGATCTTCACCTGATGAACAATATTACCCCGTCAGATTTGCTCTAAATGCTTTGGTTTTTGAGTTATAAGCCAAAAACTGCATTTTACCCCTATGTTCTATTTTTAGCCATGGCGGCCATCTTGGTTGGTTGGCCGGGTCACCGGACACATTTTTTAAACTAGATACCCCAATGATGATTGTGGCCAAGTTTGGTTAAATTTGGCCCAGTAGTTTCAGAGGAGAAGATTTTTGTAAAAGTTAACGCAGGACGACGGACGCCGGACGCCAAGTGATGAGAAAAGCTCACTTGGCCTTTCGGCCAGGTGAGCTAAAAAGAGTGATTTTCAAGTTTTCGCACGATATCCTTAACGTGATTTGAGCAGTTTACATTAAACTTTTCTAAATGATTTATATCTATTAAGATAACCTGTCTTTATCATTTCACAAATTTCTGATGTTACATTGAGAAGTTATTGAACTTGATTCTTTGAAAACACGACGGGCGTATCATGCGCTCATTGCGCAGCTGTTTATTTATTTTTTTATTCTTTTGGATTTATTGCGGTGCATATTGATCTTTTTGTCTAATTTAATTGCACTTATAAAAACAAGGATGTATGGAATACATTCAAGCAAGACACAAATAACAACCAGGTGCTCCGCAGGGCGCAGCTTCATACGACATCAGAGGTCGAACCCTGAACAGTTTGGGGCAAGTATGGACAAAACATTCAAGCGTGATACAGCTCTGAATTTGGATTGTGATCAAATTTTTGACATTACATGGTTTTTTTTTACACAAAAAAAATGTCAAGATTTTACAAATCAATTAAAGATTTCTTCTTCAAACTTTTTAAATCTAAAATTAAATAGTTGACACAGCATAGGTTTCTGACACAGAATGAATGTGGTCTAATGAACTTAAAAGTTTTTTTTTGCCTTTGAGCAATTCACTATGCTGTTGAATATTAATCCTCTCAAAAAAATGTTTGAAGAAATTTTATTTTTATTTATGAAATCTGAAATGAGAAAAATTTACCCCCCCCCTTTTTTTTTCTTTCACATCCCCGTTTCCCTTTTTCCAAAACTGATATCAATTCAAATTTCTAATGGAGTTTGCAACAATAACTACTCTTTTAAATACATCATAAAATATTAAAATGTAAAATAAAGTGCTTGTTATCACTGAATGGTAAAGATTGGTTGGTAGTAAAAGTGAATATACATTGTTTATTGTATAAAACAATAAAAAAAACTTCATCAGCAACATTTTATATTGGCAAATTTCCAATGAAGTTATTTACATAAAGTTATTGGCAAATAAAAATAGAAAATGACATCATAGTCATGTCTGGCAAATGTCCAACATACATTATCTAAAAACATTTTAGATAAGATAAGGAAATAAAGCTACACAGCAACATTTTATATTGGCAAATTTCCAATGAAGTTATTTACATAAAGTTATTGGCAAATAAAAATAGAAAATGACATCATAGTCATGTCTGGCAAATTTCCAACATATATTATCAACTACTATTCTATACAAAGAAAGATAACTCCAATTGAAAATTAATTGCTATTGCACAATATTGTGCAATTAGATATTTCTTGCTATTGTGCAATACTGTGCAATTGAAAATTTCTTGCTATTGCACAATACTTGATATGGAATCCTGATTTGTACCAACTTGAAAACTGGGCCCATAATCAAAAATCAAAGTACATATTTAGATAAAGCATATCAAATAAGCCCAAGAATTTAATTTTTGTTAAAATCAAACTTAGTTTAATTTTGGACCCTTTGGACCTTAATGTAGACCAATTTGAAAACTGGACCAAAAATTAAGAATCTACATACACAGTTAGATTTGGCATATCAAAGAACCCATTTATTCAATTTTTGATGAAATCAAACAAAGTTTAATTTTGGACCCCCATTTGGACCAACTTGAAAACTAGGCCAATAATTAAAAATCTAAGTACATTTTTAAATTCAGCATATCAAAGAACCCCAAGGATTCAATTTTTGTTAAAATCAAACTAAGTTTAATTTTGGACCCTTTGGACCTTAATGTAGGCCAATTTGAAAACGGGACCAAAAATTAAGAATCTACATACATAGTTAGATTCGGCATATCAAAGAACCCCAATTATTCAATTTTTGATGAAATCACACAAAGTTCAATTGTAGACCCTTTGGGCCCCTTATTCCTTAACTGTTAGGACCAAAACTCCCAAAATCAAACCCAACTTTCCTTCTATGGTCATAAACCTTATAATGCTTATAATGCTTATTTGGGCCCCTTTTTGGCCCCTAATTCATAAACTGTTGTGACCTCAACTCCAAAAATCAATCCCAACCTTCCTTTTGTGGTTATAAACCTTGTGTTAAAATTTCATTGATTTCTATTTACTTATACTAAAGTTATTGTGCGAAAACCAAGAATAATACTTATTTGGGCCCTTTTTTGGCCCTTAATTCCTAAACTGTTGGAACCAAAACTCCCAAAATCAATCCCAACCTTCCTTTAGTGGTCATAAACCTTGTGTCAAAATGTCATAGATTTCTATTCACTTAAACTAAAGTTATAGTGCGAAAACCAAGAAAATGCTTATTTGGGCCCTTTTTGGCCCCTAATTCCTAAAATGTTGGGACCAAAACTCCCAAAATCAATCCCAACCTTCCTTATGTGGTCATAAACCTTGTGTTAAAATTTCATTGATTTCTATTCACTTTTACTAAAGTTAGAGTGCGAAAACTAAAAATATTCGGACGACGACGACGACGACGACGACGACGACGACGACGACGCCAACGTGATAGCAATATACGACCAAAAAATTAAAATTTTTGCGGTCGTATAAAAAGGATGAGGAGATAATATAAATTGTTTACCAACAAACGGGTATTAATAGTTACATAGTGTGCTAGTGACCCAATACGATATATGGGCCAGAAACTCCATATCCATATATTATATAGTATTAGGTTGGTAGCAGGAAAATTATTCATGAAAAATTCAAAGCCGAAAACAATTGGCCTTTTTTTAAGTCAATAATCACTGTACTTTGAATTCAACATACCTTGTTTACAGCACACATGTATAGCAGCATCTCCCATCTTTCCTATATGGTTGATCTTAGCTCCCGCTTTTATTAATATATCAACAATGTCAGGATGTCCATGTTCGACAGCTACAACCAATGGAGAGTCTTGTCCTTCAGGGAAAATGTTTGGATTAGCACCACGCAGTAGTAAATCTGAAACAGCTTTCCTATTGGTTTGACCATTACCCTTCATCGCTAGTATCAAAAGTGAAATTTTATGTTTTGTTTCGATTTCATGAGCAGATACCCCTGTATCAAGAAGAGATGTGATCATATCTGTAAAAAAAAAAGATTAAAATTGTTTGGTGTTATGTTTTTATTTTAGTGGAATAATTTGAAATAGAACAGGATATGTTTTTAATATTTTTGTTTAGAACAGGGTATGTTTTGCAATGTTTTCTTGTTAGAACAGGGTATGCTTTGGAAAGTGAACAGTTACACCCGAAAGGATGGTCAGTGACCCCCCTCCCGGGTCATTAATCGATATAATTTAGGTGAATCGTGCATCGATAAAAACCGCTGATATTGTCAATTTTATAAACAGCAGAAAGGTAAACCAATTCAGTAAAGATAATTCGGGTGTTCTGATATTACCTACACAAGGTCTTTCATCAACAATAATTGATACAGTAACAGAGTAGTGATCGAATTCGCGTTTCTTTACCGTCAGAATAAGTTACGTTATCGACAAACTTATTTCAGAAGTGACATAATTCAATTTTCTTCATCGACAAAATATTTCATGTCCAATGCGTAAAATTTCATTGTTTAAGTCGAAGTTTTTTTAACACAGTAAAACATTTTTTATAATCAACCTCTGTCATTGGCATTTTCATTTTAACGGTAAAGGATCAAATACGGGATCTCCGAAATTTCTATCATTTGTTACGAAGAAATCATTATTCAATCGAACATATGTCTTTGTTCATGACACATATTATGAAATACAAAGGAGTTGAAATGATCAAATACTTTCGAACTGACGGAAACAAAAATACATAATCAAGAATGTGTGTTCTGTCATAAACAATGGCTTCGTCGTGCGAATCGACGAGATCATGTTACATGTAACTGATCTTAGCTGTAGAAACAGTTGGTTCGACCTCGATAAAATCTTTATCAATTTAATATAAGCGATAAATATTCATGACTACAATGATAATGAATTTATTGGAGTCACATCCACTGTTTCTACTGTAAACATGAACTCGTCGGTTAGTACAATGAAGACACTTTTAAAGATTGAGATTGTTGGTTTATTCTTTACACCTTCGAGATATTAAAATTATTTCAGTGTTTATTTAAAGTTAAATTTATTTTCAAATCTCTTCTGTTTAAAATTGTCGAAACTTCCGTTTAAGATTTCTGTGGTAAACTATCTATTCTATAGTTAGGACCATTTTATAATAAATACCCTTTTGTACAAGAATACTTTCTTTATAGAAGTATAGATCTGCTGGTTATAGATATTTTTTTATAACTTTCATTATTGTGACGACGCGCTATGAAATTCAGATTAATTTATAAATGAAGTTGTATATAAATTTTTGGTCATAAACACAAATTTTTTAAGCAGTTTGACGAGTGCGTCAATGTTACAGTAGTCTGTTTACTGAAGTTACTAAGCTTGGCCCGATTCATCTGTCATTTATGGAAACTAATTCACCACTTTCCGAGACGTTCATTTTTATTTCACCATCAGACATGGAGCTACATTTGTAACTAAAGGAAAACTCTCAAATTAAAGAAATTTGACATGATATACTGAAACTTTCTTATAATCAATTAAACGACTGCTTTTCTTAGATATGTGATTTTTTTATGGTCAAACTTTTTCATTGTTCACGGACATTTTGAGATTTTTTATTGTAAAAAAATGGTGTTTTTTAAAGAAATCAACATTCAAAATTTAGAACTTCATGAACATGTATAGGAAGCTGAATTATTGCACATCTATGTACTACTTAAAATTGTACTTCGATCTGTTGCGTCCTTTAAATGTTCTGACCGTCCTAAGATTTAATGTACAGAAATGTTTCGGTAAATTAAATTCAAATCCGAATTGAATGTTAATGACACACAAAAAGAGAAACCAGAATCTCTTGATGACCAAACGTATGTACACGTTGGGGCGATTTAGAGCTTTTCAGAAGGAGTGAGATTACACCCTTGTTGAAAGCCTTGTGGAGACCTCTAGATTTTTAAATTCCCTCCGTTTTTCTCATGGATGGAGTGTGGTCTCTCTGTAAATTACCCCATATCTTTTCATTTTCCTATTTACCGAAGGTTCCATGTGAAAATTTCCATTGGATCATATCTGTTAAACTAAATGTACAAAACAGTCTCAAGAAAAGGCGAAATTTTTTTTTCAAACCCGAACTAGAAATCCAAATATTCTCTGTGTGTGCCATTGCAAGAAATAGTTTTGCTCGTTATTTTGTTATATATATTAAAAAAAAATCTCAACAAAATTTTCCCGTTTAAACTGTGCTAGAAAAAAGTTTGGCATGTGAAACGGACGAAGACATATTCTAACAGAAGTACAAATACCAGTCCTCCCTTTTGTGTATACATATGAGAAAACATTTTAAAGTTATTGATTGAATTCAAATCCATCACACATACGGTACACATTGCAGTCCAAAAAAAATAAAGAACTTCATTCCTATCAAACACCTTTTTAATTGTTTACCAGTATATTTCTTTTAGTTTCGGGTAAAATTGTAAAGGAAATAATACTATCAAGACGTCCTTCCATAAATCTTTTTTTTTCTGTTCTGACTTTGAAGAAATGACTACTTTTCGCCCAATCGAAATGGTGCATGGACATATTTTGTTTCATATTATTAGAATTATTTTCAATATTATCGGTATTAAACTTGATTATCGACACATGAAAGTTTGTCAGCATTGTCAATCTTTTTAACGTTAAAGTACCAATGTTCGGTCGCTACTCAATTAAGTTTGTCGATAACGTAGCTAATTTTGACGGTAAAGAAACATCAATTCGATCACTTCTCTGTTACGGGCTGTAGAACTTTTAAAAATAGAAGCGGAAAAGGTATGAGTTAGAAAAAAGCATCGTTTTTTCTCTTTTTTTAGTCATTTTCAAGCATGGAAATTACCACTCGTATGATAGATTACAAAAGAGAAGGTGCCATACAAACTGACAAAACCGAACACTTTACTGTATCACCCAGACTGGAAAACACCTGTTCTTTCCTGTCCGGGATTCGAACTCATGCTACTGAGATATCGTGGCACCAAATCACCTTGCGCTGTGCCCGATGCGCTTCTTTTTTTTCTCTTGATAAAATGGTATTGCATGTATATGTATCATTTTCTACATCAATTTACAACTTCAATATCAAAAACACAATTTGGTGCCACGATATCTCTGTAGCATATCATTGAGATCGAAAGAACCCTATTTTATAATGTTTAAAGTTTAATTTAGGACCCAATGGACCTCAATGTGGCTTGATTGAAAAACGGGGCCCTTTAAAAAATCTAACCCCATTGAAATTGGTCAAGGAATAAACCATCTATACAAAGTATTAACAATCAAATTTGTTTTAGCCCATTTTTCCTAAAATCAAATCATGGCTGAGATTCATTTACTTTATATACACAAGTTATTGTCCTGAAACAAGAAAAAAAAATGTTGCTGGCCACCTTAATCCCCTAATTCCTAAACATGCACAGTTACGATAATCATAATAGCCTTCAAAATCAACCCTTAAGTACAAAACCTAGCGTTGTAATTTCACAGAGATCTATACACTTATACTCAAGTTATTGTTTGGAAACCAAATATCTTAAGGCGACGACGACATCATACCATACCATTGTATGAACGAAAAATATTCTGCGATAATATTTATGAAAACCTGTACAAATGTAGTCACCAGCAGGGGACCTTCCAACTTGAATAAGACTAGTAACTAATACGGCATATAATTAGGGAGACAGAAATATGATAGCTTCAACAGGAGGCTAGCTCCAATTCTACGACATGAGCATTTCTATATATTATAAGTTATATGGTTCGCTACTGACCCCATACGGATCCATAGAGGGTTAGTAAAGTCCATAGGGCGACGTCATCTATTAATTTTGTTGTGTTTCATTGTTTATTTTTCAACAAAACGCCGCAGAAAAAGTCCAGCGTTCGATAAATTCGTTATACGGTTAACTACTGACCCCCTACGGATCCATAGAGGGTAAAATACAAGTTTCTTCCAACAACCTGTACATATAAAATTATGCATGTTATTACACTTTATAACAATATTCCTTAAGAATAAGCGAGTTGATTTTGTTAAGGAACTATATGTGTACCCTATTACTGACAAAAACGAGAGACTGAGCAAGCACATTGTATTCAGCGAACTTAAATTTACACAATACGAAGCTATATTAAAGTTATTAAATCAACAATCTAAAGCCGTTGGTGAATTTTATTTTAATATGTATTCGGAAAGAAATAAACAGATTGACAATGATCAGATACGCCACGGCAAATTATTAATTAACGCACAAAAAAGTTTTAAATGTGCATTGTTGAAGGCCGTACGGTGACCTATAGTTGTTAATGTCTGTGTCATTTTGGTCTCTTGTGGACAGTTGTCTCATTGGCAATCATACCACATCTTCTTTTTTATATTTACGAACTGAAAATGTCGTGTCAACAATAATACGCAACTAAAGTTAACCCACACATTACCCCAGATAGTGTTTCGGTGAACTCTCCTAACAGAACAGTTCATCGTCAGTCTTTACATACGCGATCATCCGAACCGGAGATGTCTAACGGTCCAGTTAAACGGTACTATTACATTTTACCAGCATTAGGTTGGCCTTTTGTGTACCAAAGGCAGGTGAAGGAAGTCAAATTAGTAGCGCTGTGATTGGATGTAAGGGTACAATATATTTTTTTTATTTATCTATGAATAACTGCAGTGTGTATATTTACAATATAAGTTTTGAAACCTATTGAAATATTTTCTAGAGAATTGTTCGAAAAGGCTTTCAAAATTTGATAAATTTGGTGCAAAATGACGGTGGGCATGAATAACATAAACCAGCTCCGTTGGAAGTTGGTCATGATACTATTTGGCTTTAATTTTAAAAACAGAATAATAAAGTACTTACACCACATATAAATGTAACTGTTTTATTCAGGTTTTTATCATAAAAAGTAGTAAATTTAGAAAATGTTAATATTGTCGCCTATGGCAGAATAAATAGTACCGTTTTCCCTATACTGAAGATAGCAAGGGAAATCAAAGTCAATCAAACTTCAATTCTTTTATACTGTTTTGAAGCTTTTGATTAGTACATTTGTTTTTCATCACAAAGAATAGAAATTTGTCACTGAGAACAATACCCGGAAAAGGTCTACAAGGTATTATTTGTCAGGAACTGATTCGAAGTCAACTCGCTCCGGAATTATGTCATACTTAGAAAGTAGAATTGTGCAAGTGACATACATTATAGTGTTTCAATCTCGCAATAGTTCGCGCTATATGTCTGCCAAGCTGAACGTAGCTGAAAGTTGTGAAAGTATTGTTAAGAGTGAAAACGTATATTGTAGACGCTGGCTTAGTAATCAGGAATGGTACCAACATGTCTAGGAGAGTACAAGCGACAAGGCGAAAACTAAAAACTTTCATACTGCATAAAACTTATATTTCAACTGTTGTATTATTTCTGAGTGTATTACTAATTTTAGTGTCTATGTCTAGTATTAAATTAGTAGCATGGAATGTCAGGGGTATCATGTCCTCTACTATTTGTCTTAGTAAATTGTCAAAGGACAGTAAATGTGATATATGTGTTATATCTGAACATAAATTGAAAGAAAGGTCTTTACATTAACTATCTACAATACAAAAAAAGGTACAGCTGCATAAGTAAAGCTGATACAACTCATACGGTATAATGCATATCATGGTAACAATGCCATATTATACAAAACTTCACTTCAGTTTTCTGTACGTCAAATTTGTGACATTAATTCTTGTAGAAAAGCTGGTATTGAACTAAAAAATCAATCCTATGGATCACTGTTTATCTTTGGTGTTTATTTACCATCTGATGACTCCATTGAGAACTATAAGAGTGAATTAAATATACTAGATACTATGTATTCATACTACAGTTCTTTTTGGTAGTTGTATAATTGCAGGTGACTTAAATGCTAATTGTTTAGGTAAAGACATCTCTTCGTCAAATAGTATTAAATCAAAAGAGTTATTAAAATTTGTATCTAGACATCATTTGTTGTATGCCGGGGTAAAATACACAATAAAGGGCCAAATTATACATATATAACCAAACAAACAATGTTAGATTATATCCTATGTAATCAAAGTTTATATAGGAAACTAAGGTACTATGAAATCCTTGATGAAGGAGCGAGATCGACTTTAACCCGCATCGTGTTATGGACTCTCGTGACAAATTACCTGCTTGGCATAAGGTTAAAGGTGAGCAGATAAATTGAATTTGAATTCCAAAAATTGATGAACGATCCCGTTGATAGGTTGATGGATTAAATGAGTTCTTATTCTTACGTTGATATTGACGCCATCAATGACGAATTTGTTGACATGTTACATACTGATGCAGACATTGCAATACCGAAATGCGGTTTCAACCCACATACAAAACCTTACTGGAACGCAGCTGTAAAACTAGCACATGACAATGAAAGATCAACACGAAAATGTTGGGTATTAGAGGGTCGGCCTCGAGGCATGCATTTTGACTCTTATCGAATGTACAAAAGAGCTAAGTCCGAATTTAGGCGTGTACAGCAAGCGGCTAATGAACAATATGCGCAGAGCTGCTATGACGATCTCAATGAAACAGCAGAATGCGACGTTCGTTTGTTTTGGAAACAAATAAAACGTTTGAAAGGTTGTTCGTCTACAGTTTATCTCGAGATTGTGTATGAAGATAAATTGTGTAATACTCCTCAGTCTGTGGCAAACTGTTTCGCCGAATATTTCCATGATCTATACCGGCCAAAGGATGAGGATAATTTTGACAATGAATTTAATTGTTCTATTGAGAGCACATATAATGAAATTATTAAAAGCTGCGGTGTTGAAGGTGAATACTTACCTGGTGGTTCGATAACGGAACAAGAAGTTACTGAATTAATTGGACAGTTAAAGTATAGAAAAGCCGCCGGACATGACAGAGTTCAAAACGAACATTTGCGGCACGAAGGTATCTCTGTTGTGAAGTGTGTAACCGCTCTATTCAATATCATCGTCAAACAAGGGCGAATACCGAAGAGCTGGAAACTTGGCCTCCTTGTTCATATCTTCAAAGGTGGAACCAAGTGCAAGACTTCACCTGATAACTACAGACCAGTTAGTTTACTCTCCTGTGTTTTGAAATTATTTGAAAGCGATATTAAGCTCGGTTAATACAGTTTGTGCTATATGACAAAAACATTAAGAACCTCCAACAGCAATGGTTTCAAAAGTACCTTAGTTGCTTAACTGCATCATTTAACCTACATGAGACAATTTATCATAACCTTGAATTATTCAGTCAAATATTTGTTGCATTTTTAGATAGTAAAAAAGCTTTTGATACTGTATGGAGAATTGGTTTAATGTATAAATTGTATAATATAGGGGTAACAGGTAAAATGTGTTCAGTTATAAATGACTGTCATATTGATACCATGAGTTCTGTAGTTGTTAACCAGTGTCATTCTGATTTTTCCCCCTGTATTACAAGGTGTAAGGCAGGGCGGGGTATTGTCTGGTTTACTGTTTTTTTCCTGTATTAGAAGGTGTAAGGTAGGGCGGGATATTGTCTGGTTTACCGTATTTAATATTTATAAATGAATTGTTGGTTGAACTTTAAAAATGTAACCAGAAAACAGGTGTAGTATATCATATAGCTAGTTGCTCTCCCGCTCTCGCTGACGACATTTCATGTATTGGCACAACCCCGTCAGGTTTACAGCGAATGTTAGATACACGTGCTGACTATGCGCATAGATGGAGATTTTGTTTCAATGCGAAGAAATCGTGTGTAATGCAGTTCTCCCTAAATCCACGAGAAGTTCGGTTATTATACGATTGGCATATTGCGAACAGTGTTCTCCCGTTAGCAGCAGAATATACTCATTTGGGTATTGATCTAAACTATAAATTTGAATCAGCAGAAAGGACATCAAACGCAGGTAGAAGAGGCAAGAACTCATTTTCCGCTCTTAATGGTGTTTGTTCAAAGTTAGCAAATTCAAGCGTTCTACTAAAACTTTATAAATCTATTGTGTTGCCTACTGTCTTTTATGGTTGTGAAATATGGACTAATTCAAATATAGCAACGTTGAATTGTTTCCAGCACTTTATAGTAAAACGTATTTTGGACTTGAGAACTAGATCGGATATGTGTCAAAGTTCACTCGGACTACAAATGTACATCCTATTACTTCATCAATAGAGATAAAAAAAAAAGTTGTATTTCTTACAAAAGCTTTGTACCCTTTACGACAAATTCTTAACGAAAAGGCTATTCCTGGTGCGTCTGTACTCATATTTTATTGACACTGAACGTAAACATTATGGGTTCATTCCAGAAATTATGGATATTTTATACAAATATTATCTTCATGAATATGTGATAATCTTTTTGCGAGACGGTGTTTTTCCTACAAAGCAATCTTGGAAAGTTATAGTAAAAAATACGGTAGACAAATAAAATACAAACTGATGAATGGAATCGTCGAATACAGAGTGACAATAACTTTTCTCGTTTTAGAAATATTCACTTCTCGGTCAAAGTCCCCGATTTCTGGAAATGCGCAAGATCACCAAGAGAAATCTTAAACGCATATTTCATATCCACATTACTAACTGACATCCCTAATAACACGGGAAGCATTGCGAACTATGCGACAGACCATTTCTAGATGTATACGTACATGCGTGTTGTAGTTGTTGTGGTACTCAATCAATCTGCGATATATGGTGGGATTTTATTATTGAAAATTTCCCATTACAATTATTTGTCGAACTGTATTCATACGATGATGAACAGCTTTACTGCATTCTTTTGGGCAAACAAATAGCATCAGTCAATATTGACACAAACAGTTTTCTCAATCTGTGCCACGTACACGTTGCACTCTGTGTTGCTGAGTATAGCAGAGTCGCGAGAGGGATGATGCGGTAGCGTGCAAAAACATGAACTATCGTTAGTGAGAACATTTTTGTTTTATTTTCTTTCTTTATTTTTTTGCCAATATAACGTTCTTTAGGTAATTTACTATAGTAAGTGTACATAATGTAATATTGTATTGTGTTGTCTCTTTTGTAAACTTTTGTAATTTCATCTATGAACAGATATGTTGTTCATTGAATCTCTTGAAAGAGGAAATAAAGAAATGAATGAATGAAGTTACACTTCCTGAAAAATTTTCATTAAAATTTGCTAATAAAATCAAGCAAAGAGATTTTGATCTGCAATATATATCTTATACATGTAAGTGTTATTTAAACCCGAGTTTTTGTCAACACCTCAGATATGAACAGCAACCAAACTATTTTATCGACTGTACAACATTCATCAATGCAATTACACTGATAAGACAGAAGCTATTCAGTGTATTGTATATTGTAATAAACGAAAAAGTTAATTATCATAAAATGTCTCCTCACTTTAACATTTAATTCACAATCGGATGTTATTAAGTGTATTAGTATGGAATATGTTTGAAAAGCTTGTCGGCAATTTGGCTTTCTCTCGGCATATCATTGGAAATAATAGGCTTTATTCTCAACTCCTAGGAGTCGAGATTAAGAATTGAACGATGGACAGATAGTGCGTGAATTTTTCTTGCTTCCTGATTGGAAGATATTACGAGACGTGAATAATCAAAGTTTATTGATTGGTTAGGACAATCCAAACCAAGTAAATGTCCTTCAATCCCGTAGAGTATCGGATTTGTTCTCTCTTTTTTAGCAATTAGATTTTACACAGGTAACCTTTATCTATAAATAGTCGAATCTTCTGGAGTAAACAACAACGTTAAACGATACTACTTCATAGCGTCACGGTGACCTCACGTATGTGGTAAAATTTGCTGATTGATGCACGTGGCTATTCTAGTAAATGAATTAATCTACAAAGCGAGAGCACTTTCCATTTTCATCAGCTAAGAGTCGAATAGCCCTTTTTGAAAGGCTAACGCTTGTTGTATTTAGAGTAATGGAGAAAATAATATCCTACAGGAGTTTTTGTCCTATTTAATTTGTGATTTTCTGTCCGTAATACCAGAAAGTCACAAGTCACAAATTTGATAGGAAAAAAGGCATAGGACAAAAATTCACCAAAAATCTATTTATCATTGTTTGAATATATGTAAGGAAAAAAAATCAAAAGTCCAAGTGGCTTGGTATTTAAATGGCTTCATGATGTCGAGAAATGTATCACGATTGATCAAGGCTGATGAAAAAATTAACTGACCAAAAAATTAATATAATAATATAATAACAAGAATATGTCCATAGTACACGGATATCCCTCTCGCACTATCATTGTCTATGTCTAGTGGACCGTGAAATTGGAGTAAAAACTCTAATTTGGCATTTAAATTAGAAAGATCATTTTTCAAGTTGATTGGACTTCAACTTCATAAAAAAACTTTAACCTGAAGCGGGACAGACGGACGAACGAGCGGATGAACGGACAAACGGACGAACAGACGCACAGACCAGAAAACATAATGCCCCTCTACTTTCGTAGGTTGGGCATACAAAGTAATTATTGAAAGAACTTTCTCTTATATTTTCAAACAATTCAAAACAAATCATTTGTGAAATTTTGTCCGGTGACTTTTTTTCCTGTCATTTTTTGTCCGATTACCTAATTACATCGGTATAGGTGTGATTTGCAGGTGGGAAGAAATCCATATTTTACACTCGTGTATTTTTTTCCCAGTGGATTCAAAAGTAACTGTGATTTAAGTTTTACAACAGTAGTCATTTTCAAAGGATGTTGATTAAAATTAAATATTATCTGACAAGGTGTGCTCTTTTAAATGAGTGTCCCAAGTAGGTATAAGTTTATAGTCTACCTCTGATCAAAAGAACAATTTTAATCATTTCATATTTTTTTTATCACTTTTAGATATACATCTTCCGTCTTTTTTTTTTTTTTACCAAGACTCGGACTTAAAAGCTAGATTATTTAACTATCACGATTTGAAATACTCTGATAATCATGAATCAGTAAATATATCTGTGGCTGTTGTCATACCAGTTTGAAAGATGGTTGTATAAACATTATAAAAAAAAGAAGGTTATTGGTCAAATATCATTTGGTTCAGACTAGTCAAGCTTGCTCAGACCTTTGGTCGAGTATGGTCCAGACTAAAAAAAAATGGTTGAGAACTGGTCGAGTACAAGTCAATATTGGGTTAAGCTAGGTTCACACTGCCGATCAGATCAACTCGATAATCACGATTGTCCAAATTTCCACGACCAAGCGAAACCAAATTCTTGATCGGGCCTTTTTACGACTTTTATCCGACTGTGCACGAACTGAACTCGACAATTCACGACTCCTTGAAGATTCCATCACGACTCCAACCCGACCACTAATTGAATACATATTTGATGATTCCGACCAATTCACGCTCTCTACACGATCTTTATTCGACTAGCTAGACCAAATAAACTTTACTCGATCTCAGCCTGATCCCGGTCAGACCAGATCGACTTCATCGTATAGGGGTCGTAGGGAAAGTCGGGCATTGGTCGTGAATGTAAAATTTCAGTATAAAACGTCTGAATTTTTTTATATCACCCGCTGCCGCTGGAGGGGACATTAAGTGTTACCCTTTGTCCGTCCGAACGTATACGTACGTCCCAACAATTAGTTTCCGTTTTCTAATTTTATTTGGCCTCAATCAAATTCTATGAAACTTTGGATAATGCTTAATACCATGCATAAAACACAGATCAAGTGCGAATTTGGGTGGCTTCACTTTTATCGCTCTTGGGTAATGACTCTTTATAGCGTCATATGCAAGCTGGGGCATTATCTGTGTCACATATTGATACATTCTCCGTTTATTTGGTTAGATTCAGTAGTTCACATAATGTTTGAGAAGATGAATGTAATGCAATTCAAATTATGACTAAAATATATAAATGTAAGAATTAGATTCACTCACCGTCTGGAAACATGTTTTTTGCTGTTTCATCTTGAAATGCTTTATCTAAATTGGCCCCTGCTTTGAGTAAAGCACTGATAGCTTCGTTACTAGCGTTGTTTTTAATGGCTAATGTAAGAACTGAATCACCATTTATGTCATGTAATTCGTTAGGGTTTGCTCCTTTGGACAGAAACTCTGGAATCAGAGATGGACATTTCAAAGCAGCAAGGCAAAAACAACTTATGAGCCCCATCTTTGCAGATGTCCCCTTAGAATGAACATTTGCTCCGGCTTCAAGTAACACTTTAGCATTCTTTACTAAGCCATGTTTAACAGCAATAAAAAGAGGTTGTTGATTACCCCATGGTTTATTTACGTAGGCACCGTGAGTGAGAACCAATCTAAGTAATTCTCCACCATCTTTTTTCTCTGCTGCGAAATGAATTGCATGGAGTCTTTTTTCGAAGTGTCCAATGTTAACGTTTGCCCCACACTGACACAACATCTTTACTGCTTCAATGTTATCTTCCTCTATCAGATTGAGTAAAACAGTCTTATTATTTGGAAAAACTTCATTTAGGTTCATTCTACCCACATCCTTCAGAATATTGACAATTTCAATATTCCCACTCTGCGCAGCATAGTAAAATGCGTTTCTATAATTATCTCCATGTAATACAACAGCATTCCTAAATGATAAATCAGATACAAGTCGAAGCAGAAAGGTAACGACTTCAATTTTGCCATGTTTACATGCAAGATGTAATACATTTTCGTTGGCAGACTGTCCTTCCGTTTTTGTTTTAACATCAATTCCCAAAAACATTAAACGTTCGATTAATGATACTGATCCAAAAATGGCGGCGAAGTGTACTAACCCTTTCCCGTTACGTTTGAATGACAGAAGTTCCGTTTTATTGGACCTAGTCCTGCACATAAGTAAAAGGTCACTTAAGCTTTCGTCACAAACTGCACGTCTGATTTGGTTTTCGAATTTTGCATCTGTATCCATTCTAAGAAGACAATGTTTTGTCAGACTCTATTTTCCATTCCATTTAACATGGCTGCCGATGTATATTCTATAAAATCAAAAACGAAAGTAAAACTGAATTAGTCATGAACGGTGTACATATGCATGATAATAACGATTTTCCTGTCACTGATAATATATATATTACAGAGATAAATAAATATATAATGAGTACATGTACGTTGTTGTTAATCTAAAAAAAATATAAATGTGTATCGCTATGTAAAATTAGTGGTACAAATTTAGGTTTTATTTAAATATTTAGTTTAATCATATTATATGTTATTGTCTAAATAAACAATAGGATTGGATACAACATATACCACCCCAAATAGCACGGGTGTCATTCGGTATATCGAGAAAGATGATCGTGAAAGAATACATAACGGGGACAAGTATTGCGATTGGACCGTGAAAGCTCTGGTACACGGGTGTCATTCGGTTTATCGAGAGAAATGATCGTGAAAGAATATCTGACGGCGGTCAAGTATTGAGAGACGATCGTGAAAGTTCTGGTAACGGATCGTGAAAGACATTTAATCGAGAAGACATATGAAAGGTCAGTAAATATTCTAATTTAATTAATTACACAGACACATTTACGACAAAATATAACTGTCTGTCAAAATGGTTCAACATTATGATCAGTATGTCAGAATATCCAGATTCAAAAGTACATAGTTATTACAAAACGACAAAAGGCAGATTGCTTCTCGACATTTCAATGACATAAAAAATGTAAACAAACACGATTTTTTCACAAATTCGACTAGATAAACTACTTTTATCAGAATAAGGGCATTGTATTTGAATTAATTAAACGGTTCTCATAGTTATTTTGTATAAATATAATCTGAAACTTGGTAAATAAAGAACTATATACACAAAATTGATTTTTTGGATCGTGAAAGATCACGTACCGCATTTTTGAAGATCGTGAAAAGGATCGTGAAAGATCTGATGCTACGAAGACGTTCAAATTATTCTTCAATTATATGACAATTGATATTTGTTATTGGTATTGAGAAAGGCTAGATAGGTCAACATCCTCAATAGGTTTAAGCATTTCAAAGTATTAATATTTTCAGAAAATGAAAAGAAAAAGAAATAACAACTACGGCAATAAGAAAAGACAATGGGTGACAAAACGCCGAAAAAAACAATCCAGGATTCGTTAAGCTTTAGGATAACTGTCTATTGTTATGATTGTAAGGTGTACATTTTCGACTTGTGCAAGGTTTCAACTAACAATGAACTCAATATCATGCATCATTCGGCAATGTTTGTTTTATGTTGTTTGGCCTTTTGAATATATACCTGTATGCTATAGCGACAAGGTGTTTCGTGTATGGTGTACATGTATGTCTGCATGTTTCATATATGACCATGATGACTTCAATTGTGTTTGATTTATTGAATGATAGTAAGATGTCTATGTCTGGCTGTCGGTCAGGGTTCATATACTTTTGACCTTATGTTCCGAATTAATTGGCCAAGCATAACTTTTGCATGTGTCAGTTTCTAAGGCACTGTAAGGATCGGAACACATTTATTTGGTGTACGGGATATTTGTAGAGATCTGTTTGACATGGTTCATCTGACCTTGACCTTGTTTATGACAATCTTAAGCGCATTTGACACTTCTAGTAAAACCCTTGATATTATAGACGTTCAACAAATATACTATCATAAGTAAGCAAGTTCAACAAATATACTATCATAAGTAAAGCAAACAAGACATTACAGCATTTGCGCTTTGGTATTCTATAGTATCATATGTACTATATAGTTAAATCAATCCTTATCTGCGTTGTTTATAAAGAACTTAAAAAGTTCTGTTGAACAAAATGTTGATTATCGTTCAATCCCAAATTACACATGAAATGTGCTGGTTTTGCTATGATTTTTTTTTTTTGAGTGATAACATTTTGGTTTAAACGTTGCATATCCATATTATTGGCTAACTAGAGTCGGTCTGCCTGAAGTGCACTAGACCGATTCACAGAGCTGAATCTTTCTCACTTATTTAGACACGTTATTAGTTGTTGGTTTTTTTTTAACTTTCGAGGTAAAGTGTTGAATAGAAAAAAAGATAATAGCTTTAATGTTCATCCTTATCAAAATAGTTACAGGCTTCAACCACTTGCAGATTTATCAAAATTTTTAATGGTAAAAGAAATACCGATTTCTGATTACTAGTATTAAGTCTGGTCACGCATTTTCTTTCACGATCGAAATAATACGTTGCCTGATCTTTCACGATCAAGTTTGATGGAAATTCAACAAATTCAAGGTTTTAATAAACAAATTAACGCTTTTAATGGAAGAACATACTTTAATTTTACTGTACTATCAGATGCACCAAAGATTAAATTTCAAATATATCATGATATTCTGAAATATGACCATTATAGGTTAAAAAAGAGTGTTATTTGTAATTAATTTCATAGACATGCATTGCGCCTTTTGTGTTTTTTCAAAAAGTACTTCATATTTTCTTTATCTTCTTTCACAGTAATGTTGAGGAAGTTAAACCATTTTGACAGACATATTTTTTTGTTCGGATTTGTTCCGCGTTTTGAAAATTAAGCGATTTTTTTCAAAGATTCTGAACTAGAATGTACATTAAATGTCTTTCACGGTCCGTTACCAGAACTTTCACGATCGTCTCTCAATACTTGACTGCCGTTAGATATTCTTTCACGATCATTTCTCTCGATAAATCGAATGACACCCGTGTGGTATAGGTTCATGAATGATATTGTATCGCCAGTTGCAAAGTTACAAGGTCAAATACTAATCTCATTAAATAATTTATATGGAAATTTTACAAAAAAAAACTGTCGGTCAAAACGGTCTATATCAAGGTTTAAAAGTACACCGTTATTACAAAACTACAAAAGACAGATTACTTCTCGACATTTCAATGACAATAAATAAGAATAAGAATAAGAATAAGAATAAGAATTTTATTAGTATAAAATCCAAACAATAGGATTGTTACTAAAATATACGACAAAAACAAACAAACAGACAGTGGCATATTAAATACAAAACGATAGTCATTAAACACTACAAACATGTAGCATTGAAAGAAAAACAAAAACATAGATTATTAGTATTAATTATAATACTATTTTTGACAGCATGCCTCCTCTTTAAAATTATCATCAATTAAAATATTATGCTTATGTTACAAAAAATCTGTTATAATATATATAACATTATAAGTTGAGCCATCAATTACACAGTTCATATATTGACATTATAATTGTTTCTTTCATTATACATTTCACTTGTGTAGTTAACAATGATAAGTAAAATATCACATTCTTCGCAGGAAAATATAAATTCAAATTTGTTTTCTTCACTCATTGAATTAAAACAGGGGACAATACTAGATATTTCATCAAACATTTTGATCCTAGTTTTATTAATTTCTGAACATGTTATGATAAAATGAAATTCATCTTCAACCTCTTTATGGCATAAAGGACAATATTCTATTTTCTAAAGCTGTTTTGTTGTATCTACCACGTTCAACAGCCAGCATACTATTACTTATTCTTATTTTAGCATAATTTTTTGTAACATTTTTATCTAAATTCAATAAAAGGTACTTTTCTAGTTCATACTTTACTTTAAATTTTCTGTAGGTTCTTAGTTTATTTCCATTTATTGAATTATCATTATTAAAGAGACAATTTTACCAAAGTATAATGTAATTTTCATTGAGCTTCTTCACGATGGCTAAAAGTAATCTTTTTTTAGAGAAGGTACATTGATTTTCCCATACATGAGTGAAATTCAATTTTGAAAGTAGCATTTTAACTTTTGAAGCAAATCCATCATTTAACTGCTTGTTAGCTTTATAAACGTTATATAATAATGACTCATTTTCATTTGACTTTAAAATATGTAACCAAAATCCAACAGAAGACTTAAGGGCCTGTATACCAATAGGGTACATTCCCAATTCAGCTAATACAGCTGTAGTTACTGCCTTTGAAATAACATTTAGAAGACCTTTCGCAAATTTGATTTGGAGTTTTACTGATTCCATAGATAAATATTGAGATTCAAGAGTTTTGTTGTTCTTCACAATATTTAGCGACCATATCTCACTACAATACAGTAATATTGGGCTAACACAAGAATTAAATAGTTTCATATGGGAAAAAACATCCATCTTATCTGAGTAGAGTATTTTTTTTATACAAAACAATGCCTTAGAAGCTTTTTTACATAGGAGATTTACTGCATTAGTGAAAATTCCTGATGGCTTGAATAGTATACCTAAATATTTATATATATTCTGTGCAACATTCAATTACTTCATTATTCAATACAAACTTGTCTTTAGTAAGTTTTTTACCACTTTTATTAAATATCATTGTTTTTGTCTTGTCAAGATTGACAGTCAAGTTCCATTTTTCACAATAAGTATTTAACTTGTTTAGACAATTTTGTAAACCTTCTGAGGATTCTGATATCAATACTAAGTCATCAGCATATAAAAGACTAGACAATTTTATGTCATGTAATGTTACAGGATCACATGTGTTATCAAACATTGAGGTTAAATCATTTATATAAAAAGAAAATAAGGTAGGACTTAGAATGCAGCCTTGTTTTACTCCAACCGTGGAAGGGAACATATTAGTAATGCCTTCAGTGACTTTAACTGCAAATAAAACTTCTTTGTACATATCTTTTAGAATATTAAAGAATGGTCCATTTATGTTATATTCAGCAAGTTTGTGCAACAGAGCCTCTCTATTTATAGTGTCAAAAGCTTTTTTAAAATCAATAAAACATGCATATATTCTTTTGTTTGATTTAAAAGCCTTATCAATAATAGTTTTTAAAGTAAGAATGTGATCACTAGTTCTGCATCCTTTTTTGAATCCAATCTGTTCACGACAGATAATATTATTATTTTCTGAATACTTTTCTAAACGGTTATACAAAACTCTTGAGAAAAATTTTCCTAAGCAGCTAGAAAGTGCTATACCTCTGTAGTTTGAAGGGTTATTAAAACATCCTCCTTTGAATACTGGTTTAATGTAATTTTCTCTCCATTTAGAAGGATATATGCCAGTAAAAAGAATTAAGTTAAATAATTTTTTATACATGTTGACATTCATAGTACAAGATATTTTCAACATTTCATTTGTTAATCCATCAGAACCACATGATTTCTTATTTTTCAAGGCTTTCAGAGCAAGAAGCACTTCCTCTGCAGTTATCCTAACATTTAAATTTTTGTTGCAATTATTCAAAAATTTATCATCAGTGCATGATTTGAAATCAGAATTTTTGTCATGGGTAGTATTCATTAGATTTTTGAAGTATTCAAACCATTCTTTAGCTTGAATGTTTGAACTAGGATCATTCAATTCTTTTTTCTTTAAAGTTTTAACAGTTTTCCAAAACTCATCTGAAGAATTATTTGATTCCAAAATTTTTGTCAGCATTTTATTTCTAAATTGTCTATAGTTTTTCCTTATTAATTTATTAAGTACCTTTTTTTTGGACATAACTTCTAATCTTAGTTTTTTATTCCATGGTTCTTTACACAATTTCCTAGTATGGTGTTTTAAAGCTCTAAATTGTGCTTCACATTCATTATTATGGTAGGGTTTTTTTTAACTTTTCGGAATTTACTTTTGTTATTCCTGAACGTTGATCGTTTTGGGCCAAGAAAAGCAGCATAAATATGTAAACAAAAAAGAAGATTTCGTAATTTATTTTACAAATTTAAGATTGAGAAAAGAACTTAATCGGCTAAATTACTGTTACAGTTTATGCCTAATGCATGTTGATTGGTAATTTCCCCACTAATGTATGTTAAGCCGGCATCAATTGGTGATTTGATGGTCGCAAATTATACCCTAATGATAATTGTGGCCAAGTTTGGTTAAATTTGTCTCAGAAAATTCAGACGAGAAGATTTTTGTAAAAGATTACAAATCCTTGTTAAAAATTGACTATCAAGGGCAATAACTCCTTAAGAGGCCAATCGAACATTTTGGTCATGTTAATTTATTTGTAGGTATTAATGTTTTGTACATTATTGCTGTTTACAGTTTATATCTATCTATTATGATATTGAGGATAAGAACCAAAATCTGCAAAATATTTCTTAGAATTACCAATTCAGGGACAGCAACCCAACCACAGGTTGTCTGATTTGTCAGAAAATTTCAGGGCAAATAGATTATGACCTGATGAACAATATTACCCCATGTCAGATATGCTCTAAAAGCTTTGGTTTCAGAGATATAAGACAAAATCTACATTTTATCCATCCATATATTATATGATTAGATATGGCGGCCATCTTGGTTCGTTGGACGCATTTTTAAAACTAGATACCCCAATGACGATTGTGACCAAGTTTGGTTAAATTTGAACCAGCAGTTTCAAAGAAAAATATTTTTGTAAATGTTAACGGATGACGTCGGACGACGGACACTATAGGATTAAACACATTTTTTCTAGAGGTTATTGATGTGTAAACCGGGGCGATTAACTCACAAACTAAATAAAAAGTTAATGTTTAGTTGTGAGTAAGAGCCCCAGTTTACACATCAATAACCTCTAGAAAAATGTGTTTAATCTTTATAATTCTTAAGCCAAATAATCGTGATTTTTAATTAACATTTTTTTGTGTAAACGCTACTATAATAACCATCAAATGCACAATTGACATGTCGTAACTAAGGAATTAGCCGACATATTGACTTTCTAAAATCCAAAAATGATCGAAAAATTCAACGGAGTCTAAAATAAAATAGCACCTACATGTACCTCCAAAACTTTCATTTTAATGAGATATTATCTGATTTGAAGCGTACAAGTAACGAAATACTCTTTCCAAAGAAAGTTTTCATTCGTATGACGTCGTGTTTTGCCATGACGTAAATTCGCCAAATCATTCATGAAATGTTGCGGATTTTTTTTGAAGCTTTAGTGCATTTATGGTATTTCTGTTTTTTGTTATATATATGCCACTAGAATAGACAAAACTGTTATGCATTTGTTTTTTAAATATCAATTTGCCGAAAATCCCTGGATCCCTGCAAGCTTGTGTATCGCGCATGAATAGATTACGAAAGTAGTTTTGGAAACATGGTTTATCAAATTGTAAACTAAGAGAATAATTCTAATTGACCAATCCAATTCAAGTATTTATAGATATGCAAATCATATAAGAATTATCAAGTGATAACCTTACGAAAGTTTTGTGAATACGGGGACAGGTGAGCTAAAAATTAAATAATTGGATTTTAGCATTAAACTCAATTTATTTAATTCGTGCACTAATAATTGTTTTTATAATCACCAATGTTGCCTTTACTTCACTCGTTTTAGATACCAGTTAATTTTACAGTACCACAACTGTGGGGCTCATTTATACGACCAAACGAAGTAGCCGAATAATTATTCCCCTGTTTTCAAAGTATCATTGGAGTATGTTCGTTCGTTCGTTGGTTCATCTGTTCGTTTGTTTGATAATTTGTCATTTAGTTCAACTTTTTTTTTATCAGCAACTGCTCCTCGACCGCTTAATTGAATACTTAAAGAATGTTTTTGTTTACTGTGGGATTGCATAAAATCAGCACACTGTGCATATCTACATTCCAACTTATAAGTCTACGATTCTTTAACATGTAATGCCATTGTGAACCCTCTATATTGTTTTGACCTGTTGGTGACCTTCTGCTGTTGTTTTTTTCTATGGTCGGGTTGTTGTCTCTTTGGCACATTCCCCATTTCCATTCTCAATTTTATTAGTCCGAATTATGGTATTTTGGATACATGTCTGTATCCGGAACTCGTCCCATTTTGTTTATTAATGTGAATCATTCAAGACGGGAAAAAATAATGCTACGGGGTATTTCTCATTTAGGAATATTCAGCTTCCCATTATATCTACCTAGATGTTTAAGATTCATGTTTCATACCGATATTTGCTTATGTCAAGTTATTCTTTGTTTAAGATGTACCTCCGCCATAGAGAAATACTCATGCATGCAATTTTTTGCCTTGGAAATCTAACTCTATAAATAGTAAATCATCGGCCTTTCACAAGGGTAAGAACTATCCAAAAATACTCTAGTTCGTCTAATGAATCGTTCGTTTTCTTTTATACAAACGCTGCCTCCATCTTTACGATCACGATAGCGATTACGACAGGCTTCAAGCAGTAGTTAGTGTACTACAATATTTTCGCTGCATTGAATTCCTGTTGGTGACCTTCTGTTGTTGTCTGTTCTATGGTCAGTTTGTTGTCTCTTTGACACATTCCCCATTTCCACACTCAATTTTACAATATTTACAATTCTTCGCACCGTAAGTTTCTTTCCAGAATACAAATTACAACTTACGATCCCGAACAACTAACCTTACGACTGTCGTAACGTTATCTAGTAAAACTACAGTTTTAGACACTTTTTTTTTGTTATTTTGATAACTTTTATAGGAAAAAGTATTAAAATAAAAAAAATTGAGAAAAAAAATGAAAGCATTAATGCTATTAAGATAATTACACGCTTCAACTAGTTCCAAGAATACTAGTCAACAACGACACATAAGTTAGGATACAAATTTATCATAAAATATAATGAATATGAAAACTGCTAAATCATCCAATTAAAAAAAAACCTTTGCAAAGCAAATGCATATGATATCGTGGTATTGAACAAAGGGGTCAAATTTATTTTGCGGAAATGATGACAAAAGTCGGCACTACATTTCGAAGATGAGAATTAATTATCCAAATGTCTTCAAAAGCATTCAAAATTGTAAGCAACCATGTTAAGGTTTAAAGTTTGAAGTTTTAATATCGATTTTGTAAAAAATTTTTGGTGAAAATACGATTTTCAAAACAAAATTCCTAAATAAATTTGAAATCAATGGTTTTGATAAAAAAAAAAATACAAATTCTGTAAACATTTATTTCGACGAATCGGTCAATTATTCATTTTGGAATAACGTATCCAATTTCATTATACGTTTATATGGAAAATACATATAGAATAATACATGGCAAAATCCGTATCGCATGCTGTATCATCAAGAGAAACCGAAGGTCCCGAGGGCTGATATTGGTCGAGTGGTGATACAGCATGCGATACGGATTTTGCCATGTATTATTCTGTTTATCATATATTTTTACAGAATCAGATTCATGCAATATCCGTTTTTTAAATCGTCCGACATTTCTACATCTTATTGTATTTATTTTTTATGAAAATCGCTAGTAAAGTTACTTGGTAATGATTTTTTTTAAAACATCGTTTAAAGGATGTACTTAGGTGAGGTTAAGTGAAAATTAATAAATCAAGAAGTTAAAATTGATACTATAAGCCGGTAGAGCACATGCTAAGGATAAAAATAAGCTAAAAATATTGATAGGTCATGGACCTCCTTTTCGAAATATTTGAGATTTAAAATATGGCGAGAAAAGGCTGACTCGGACTTTTACCTTATATTTGCATTGGTATTATTTGGGTCTCAAAACAAAACAAAGAAAATCAAGAATTTTCTAAAATTTTGTTAAATGACCTTTCATGAGCTATTTAGTCTTATATGAAAAAATAAATGGGTGTTATGGGGCAAAATATTTTACCTTGTATTGTATGGAAAAACACCAAGGAGTCCGAACATTTGACACAAATTCCAAAACCTCACCTAAGTACATCCTTAAGTTGAAATGATATGACATTTTTTTAGTAGGAACAGCAACTGGACGTCATAGGTCAAACGTTGACGTCATTCGAATTGTGACGTCATGCCAGGTATGCGATACGGGATTTGCTATGCGATACAGGGTATGCGATACGGGTTTAGCCATGCGATATGGGGTATGCGATACAGGGTAGGTGATACAGACTGGAAAAAAGAACCTTTATTAGATATACAAAATTGCTGTATTTTGTACTAAACATATGATAAATAAAAGTAAAGTAAAGTAAAGTAATCTTTATTTAAAGTCGGGTTGCATATATATATACATAATAACAATTCAACTCAATTCAATATTTTATTTACGTCTCACCTTATGTATAAAATTACACAATACATTTATAAAAGATACATTTTGTATACATAAGCCAATCTGTACAGATTTATGAGAGACGATAATCACTTAAAAGAATATGTATATGACTTGTACATAATAAATATTAAACCTGAATGGTAAAATTATACAACAAAAGTATTTAGTTATTATTTACAATATAAAACTTCTCGGCGTCGTTTAAGAATAAAATTACAGGTTTTGGCACATAATCTTATAATATCTTGATTCGAAAATAAAAATACCATTTTCTGACAATCTGTAAAACTATTAAAATGTTCATCAATTTTAAGAGACTCAGTAAAAAGAACTTGTCTAAGATCATTATAAACAGGACAATGTAAAATAACATGATATTCATCTTCGACAGTATTAAAACAATTAAAACAACATCTCTCTTCCAGCGGCAAATTTTCATACCTCCCAGTTTCCAGTCTAATAGGAGCCACCCCACATCTAAATTTTGCAAAGGCGCTTTTTTCACAAAAAGGCATTAACAGTTTGCAGTAGTTTTCTACAACATACTCCTGCTTAAAAATATTATAGGTTCTCAATTTATTACGCCCATTTCCCCGTCTGGAAGAGGATGAACTAACAATACTTTTCCATTCTTCAATATAAATATCAAACATTCTTGACATGACTGTATCAATAAACATATTTTTATTAATATTAGTGTTTGTATTACAAAAGTCAACCAATTCAAGTTCCGTGAAATGTTTTTTAACAATGAAATTCCAATTTTTCACAATTCTATGTTTCAGACTGACCTCATCTGCCCATATGAATATTTTCCTATTAATACGATCTGGCTCCATATTTACTAATCTGTGCCAGTGTCTTGCAATTACTTTCCATTGAGTATTGTAAATTGGAATCCACCCCATGTCTCCCATAATAGCTGGATTAGGTGTATATTTACCAACAACAAGGAAGAATCTACACGCTCTCATTTGAATCGCATTAATAAATGAGAAATTCTTGCAGCCCCAAATCGCGGCACCATATTCAACAATAGGAATTACAAGTGGATCAAATAGTTTTTTATAGACGTCATATGACATGCCACTAATAGCTTTACACCTAGCTATAATTAGACCTAGAGCTTTATTTGCTGACCTAGCAACTGCTTTTGCAGTAATACTAAAGTCTAGAAACTCATTTAAAACAAGGCCTAGATAAGCATATTCGCTGCTAGTAGCAATATTCATATCCCCACACTTAAAGACGTGACTTGATCGTTCAAATGAGGTCGGTCTGAAATGGACAACATTACTCTTACATGAATTAATAGTCATTTTATTGTCAGTACACCAATGATTTAACTCATCTAAGAGGTTTTGTAACTCATTCTCAGTATTTGCTAACAGTACGATATCATCAGCATACAATAAAAAACATACTTTTTCTCCCCCAATGTCAACACCAAAATCAAATGATTTTAAGTATACAGCTAATTCATTTATAAAAATGTTAAATAATAAAGGAGAAAGTGGACAACCTTGTTTTAAACCACAGTTCACAGTAAACCAATCTGTATTGAAGCTATTGACTCTGATCGAGCACCTGACCCCATTATAAAGGGACTTAATAGCCATACACATTTTTACATCAACCCCAGAGATGTGAGTTTTTCCCATAACAATGTCCTATTAATCGTATCATACGCCTTCTTAAAATCGATAAATGCACAAAAGGTGGATTTTCGTAGTTTTTTACGAACATCGACTAAACTAGTAAGTGAAGATATTTGATCTACGGTACTCCTTCCCTTCCGGAACCCATTTTGATCATCAACTAAGGACTTATTATCTTCAACCCATTGAGACAGCCTCAAGTTTAATATGTTACAATATAATTTATATGAAGCTGGGGCTAAAGCAATACCCCTATAATTTAAGGGGTCTCTTTTATCTGACATGTTATTTTTAGGTATCGGATTAATAATTATATTATTCCACATCGCTGGGACTTTACCAGTTTTAAAACACCAATTAAACAATCTATGTAAAAATATAATACAATTCTGGTTACATAAAACATCAGCTGGAATATTATCTACACCAGAGGCTTTGCCTCTTTTGCTTTTACATACGACATTAAAAACCTCTTCAAACGAAATTTCTTCTGTTAAAAGAAAGTCGCTTTCTGTCAAAACGGCAGGGGTATGATCGACTGGAATGTTCCTATCCGTAGTAACCTGGTTACCTGTTTGATTAAGTAGATCGGCATAGTCCGATTTCCACTTTTAGAAAACATCATCAACATTTGAAGATACATTACCATTTGCGTCTACAACTTTCATTGGTATTAAAGTTTTGCGTTCCGAAGCAATTCCTATCTTACCTATCTTCTTCCAAAACGTTTGTTGATCAGTTTTTGATTCCAACAATAATTCTTGCTGCAATGTGTACCAGTACTTACGTTTTGCTTTTTGAACCTCACGATCGAAAACCCTTCGTTTTGACACAAAACTGGACTTTAACTCAACACAAGACACACGAGACAATTTGCCCTTTTCCATAACTTTTCTGCACAACACATATCATTAAAAAATACACTTAAATTATCATTCCACCAAGGTTTTTTAATTCTCTTTCTCTTATTACAATACGTACTATCAGACATGACAATTACTTTTGAATGCAATTTCTGATTCATTTCTTCGCTGACAATAGCACAAAAATCAGTATAAACTTGATCAATATTACATTGGGATACTTCATTTGTTTAAAGACCATTGATAGTATCTAAAAGTCGTAAATGTATATAATCGCCGTGACAAAAATTTGAAGGTATGTTTTTTACATCAAACTTAATAAATTCAGGACTACGATTTCCTGAGGTATGACACGACGGTAATGAGGCACCGATATTTAACTCACAATACAACAAAGAATGGTCGGGTATCGATCTCGCATTCAACCCAGTCATATTAAGCTTAGATTTTATAATTAAGTCCGAAGCTCTAATAACTTTGAAGTCTTGAAAAAAATGAAGATTTTCATAGCTAGTAATACAATAATCAACAACCGATTGACCCTTTGATGAAACACATGTGAAGTCATTGTTTGTACCAACTCTACCGTTCAACATACAACAATTGCTACTTGTTAAAAAATCAATAAATGTAGTACAGACTGAGTAACTATTACGTGTAAAATCTATAACACTTCTCATATTTATACAATCGACTCCAGGAATGTAATCATACGCATCGCCACACCTACTATTAAAGTCTCCACAAATATAAAATAAACCATCATTTTGGAATTCATAAACTTGTGAAATTAATGTGTCAAAAAATAGTTCCTTGTCTACTTGCCTAGTAGAGTGATCAGGTGGAAGACAGCAAACACATATATTAAATCTAAAATTTGACAGCCTGTGATGCAGGTACAACCATAAAATACCTTCAAAAGATTGGTCTAAAATACCAATATCAAAAATTTCAGTTAAATAATCTTTAATTAAAAAACCAACTCCACCTGACCCACACTTGGCATTTTTATGTATGCCATTTCTGTTATGACCAAACCATTTAAAATCATTTACAAACAGTACTTCATCTTTCTTTAGATGAGTTTCAGCTATACCTAAAACATCAAGATTTAAACATGAAATTGAATTTAAACGAACATTAAAATTGTCAGAAAAGGTATTTTTACTCCATCCGTTGACATTCCAAAAACCTATTTTCACCTATCTCCCTCCATGGTATTGATTTGAATTGTCTTGCATGTAATGTTCACTGTCGTGTCTTGATGATCGGCGGTCGAAGCTTTCATTGTAACTATTACGTTGTGTGCGGTTATCGGAACTGTCCCTGTGTCGGCTGGTTGAAGAATGACGATCGTAACTTCCAGTGTGACTATTATTTTCACGACGCCTATTTGAACGAACATTACTTTGGGAATCTGAACGGGCGGATTCGTCAACAAGTCTAGATCCTTTCACACGTAGATCTGGGTTAACAGATTTCAGAGTTTTAGCTAGAACTCTCATATTTTCAGATTCAATGCGTTGTTGCAGGGTCATGTCAGGGTGTATATAAATGTTACTATATTGTCTGCTGACTTTAAGTTTATTTTTAGCTGACAAGATACTCTCTCGGTCATCTCTTGATTTACATGAGACAACAACTACGCCATCCCGGCCAGACTTGTTGATTTTACGTTCAACATTAAATGTACCTATTCTCGCTATTTTTAGACCCTCAATGAATAAGGCCGCTACTCTTAATTTTAGGTTTTTAACAAAGAACATGAGCTCAGGGGAAGATGGCATAACTGCAGAATTTTATCAGGAATATTGGTTTTTGATACAGGATGAGCTTACGCAAATATTAAAAGAAACCTTTTTTGATAAAACACTTTCCGAATCGCAGAGACTTGGAATGATAAGCCTATTATATAAAAGTGGGGAGAGGGAGGATATTAAAAACTGGCGACCTATAACATTATTAAATGTAGACTATAAAATTTGCTCAAAAATTCTGGCTGAACGTTTGAAAATAGTTCTACCATCTATTATAGAAACAGATCAAAAAGGGTTTGTTAAGGGCAGAAATATTTTTGATTCTAATAGAATGCTGCAAGATATTTTCGATTTTATAGATATGGAAGACGAAGAAGGATCAATCCTTTTTCTTGATCAAACAAAAGCTTTTGACTATGCAGAATGGGAATGGTTAGATGTATGTTTAGAAAAATTTCAATTTGGGGAAAATTTGCGGGAATGGGTTAAAATGTTACTAAAAAATGCTAAAACTTGTTTAATGACTAACGGTTTTCAATCAAGATACGTCCCAATTTCTAGATCAATCCGTCAGGGCTGTCCAATATCGCCGATGCTATACATTTTACAAGCAGAGCCGATGGCAGCCACAATTAGTGCTAATCCGAAAATTCAAGGAATAAATTTACCCCACCCTGACATAGAAAATGAAAAGAAAGAGGTTAAGATTAACATGTTTGCAGACGATACACAATTTTTTAATAGAACAGAGGAATCAATCGAGGAAACATTCAAGGTTTTAGAAATATATGAGAAAGCATCGGGTGCTAAGATAAATTATGAAAAGACTGTAGGGGTATATTTGGGTCGTTGGAAAAATAAAACACCAAAATAAAAAAAATTAGGTGGTCAAGCGAACCAATTAAAGCATTGGGAGTCATGCATGGATACAGTGTTGATAAAGAAGCTATATGGTTAGAAAAAATAAAGAAGATTAAGGCGTGTCTTGAGGTTTGGAAATCTCGTGACCTTACATTGAAGGGCAGGGTCTTAATATTAAAATCATTGATTATATCTAAAATAGGGTTCGAAATCGAAATGCGAGGTATACCTGAAAAATATAAAAAAGAAATAAACAATGTCATGTGGAATTTTATATGGGAGGGAAAAGTAAATTTAATTAAAAGGGACGTGTGTTGCTTACCGGTAGAGGAAGGGGGGATTGGTACATGTATGATCAATATAGACTCGTTCATTAAATCCAAACAGATCAAAAGTATGCAAAAAAAATTTAAGATCAAAAACCGATAACTGGAATACAATAGCCAAATGGTGGCTACAGAAGTTTGATATCAAATATAATTGTGATAATTTTTTAGCAAAGTGTTCGGACTTACGAGGATTACAAATGGAAAATTTTCCAAAATACTATCTTGAGTTAATTAAAACGTGGTCAAAATTTTTAAGTATACAAAGTCCAATAAATAAAAACAATATCCTAAACCAACAACTTTTTGGAAACAAAAAAATTCAATACAACAAAAAACCTATTTTTTCGCTAACTTCGGAAAAAGTGGAATTCATACAATAAAAGATATTTGGGATGAAGAAACGAAAAGCATCAAAAGCGACAACTTTATATACAATACTCTTAAAGATAAGAGAAACTGGATCTCGGAATGGACAAGGCTGAAATTAGCTATTCCAAAATTGTTCAAGGACAGACTAAAAAACGTCCACGTTGATCCAGAACCCCCCCAAAAATGGTTATTACATTAAAAATACATTTGAATTTTACGATAAACAGAATAAAGTAGAAATCCCAAGTGAGATATCTTTGTAATTAATCCAATATTCGTTAAATTTAGATATAGTTCCAAACTGTCAAATAAAATGGAATATTCAGTATAATTCGGAATTATCGTGGAAAAAGATCTGGATAAATTTAAATAAAAGTATGTCCTCTAGGAAAGCAAATCAAATTAGCTGGAAAATTGTTCATAACATTATCTATACGGAGCAAAAACTATTTAGAATCGGCAAATCAAATAATGGCAAATGCCATTTTTGTAAAACAGAAAACGAAACTCTCACACACCTTTTTCACAGCTGTAACATTATAATGGTTGTTTGGGAACACATTTTTGATGCGCTTAAAACATATAATGTATTTAATAACACTGTATATATTCCTTTGAGCGAAGAACTTATCATACTAGGAATGTACGATTACAACAAAAAGTACAATGTCATAACTAATATGATTATGAATACAGTTAAATGGATTATTTGGAAATGTAGGAATATAATCAAATATCAGTCTAAAAGTTTTACTTCCAGTCAATTGATAGAATATGCAAAACGGGAACTGAGCAGTTTAATTGAATCTATGGACAAATCATTATCATCTAAAAAAGAAAATTTTGCAGCTGAAATAAAACTTATAATAAATCTTATACATTATTTCTATAGTTGGATGTATTATTATGTTATATTTTAGAACATAATAATACATCCAACTATAGAAATATCCAATACACGCATTTACAAGGTCGAGCATGTGACCTATAAAATCACTGACCGACACATAACAATGTAATCCAGGTGTTAAAAGTACAAAAAATAAAATGTCAATTATATAAGTAAAGGTAAATTATTGTGTAGATTGTAGTGTGTTTTGGGGGACTTTTGATGTATTTTATTTACTGGTAGAATATTGTGAATAATTTATACGCAAACTCAATCTGTGTAATTAATATGAATGTATAACTTATGTATGGAAAAAATATAAAATAGATTTTTTTTTTTATAAGAGTCCACCGTTTATCCCTGGACGTTGGATTATTGTAAACACAGGGCCCCTTGTGTATTCTTCCCTGGGTTATACAAGGAAAATTGTATTCAGGTGATTTTCAATAAATGTATTTCAAGTCTTAAAAAAAAAAAAAAAAAAAAAAAAAAAAAGAACATGAGCTCTTAAGAGCTCTTTAACCGACTGATATTAATAAACAAAACATACATGTAATAACATCAGATACACATACAACACAAACATGCAGACATCACATATATATATTAATACATAGATAGCACATGCAGAATAAAAGCTAAGCAAGATATATTAAAACAAATGTCTAATATCAGCACATATATATAGTAGCACATAGTATTTATATACAAAACATGTAGGACTAGCACATGCAAACTTAAACACTTTAAGCACAAACAAAAGACTGCATGCAGCTATAGCAAAGGTAATGCATAAGCAAAAGAAATAAATGGCTAAATAAAAAAAAAATAACTGCAAAAAGATAAAACATAAAAGTAAAAAAAACAAACAGCAGGCTTCGAGATCAAGTTATGGGGCAGCAAGTAAGTACATTATTTACAAGAACTGCATGTACATTTTTCTGAAAAACACCAGGTGGAGATAAAATTTTTGAACTGGCCAAAAGTTGATAAGTTCCTTGCCTCATTTGGCAAGGAGTTCCAGAGTTTTGCTGCCTCATAACTAAAGCCTTTCTTACCATACCTTGTTGTTTTTGGCCGTGGTATATCTGCTATGCCTTTGTACTTTAAGTTATATGAATTTTCTTTAATATTTACTAAATTATGTAGGAATTCTGGACTTGATTTATTTATTATTTTATATGTCTCTAATGCCATGGTTCTCAATCTTCAGATTTTTAGTGCTGGTAGCTTAGATTGTTCAAGAAGTGTATTGTAAAAATTTACATTGCCTTGTATCGTTTTTTACTGGTATATATCAATGTGTAAAAGAAATATTATTTTCTGAGTATTATGTCTGGTCCGGTGTGAGACAATTTGGTGGTTTAAGAATTAAATTCCGGTCTTCACAAATTGAAACAAGCTCGATGTTACAGTTCCTCGAACCCTTCATGCAACATAATGGACACAAGAGGAATACAGTTTTTTATTTTAAATTCACTAATTGTAAAAACTCACTGAATTCTGTCAAAATTAAAATGTTCCATCCATAAAAGGTTCGTTTTCACTATCATTTACCTAGAAACATATACTATATTTTTTGTAATAAATCTGTTTTATCCAGAAAAAGATCTGGTTTTATCGTTTATACATGTCTCTATTTAGCATCAGATGCCACATTCAGCTCAGGAATTGATATTCATGTCTAAGATGGAGCAAAGCTAAACTTTGCTTGTATAAACGTTAACATGAAGAAATTATAATCTAATTTGTTCTTAAAGAAACATCGATTATAGCAATTTTAATTATTATATGTTTTGGACTATATTATCTTTGATTCACTCTGTTGGAAGTGTAAATAATCATTTTATGCAAATTAGATATTTAGAATTAAATCTTGAATCGTTTTAATTGAAACGAATGCAAATTTCTTTCTGCTTATAAAACTCAGCAAAAATACCAGGCTTATAACTTCATAAACTAGATTCATCAGTGGCCCTCAAATCAAAACAGGTTCAAGTTAGTGCATACTTCTTCATTGTGGAAGATTTTTACGACTATCAGCAGTTGCACCGATCAAGTGGTTCTAAAACCTCATTATAGATCACATGCTTATGATTTAATACACCAGCCATGCGCTTCGTCTACACTAGACTTATCAGTGGCGCTTAAATCAAAACAGTTTGAAGGCCAAATTAAATACGAATAAGAAGAGCATTTAAAAACTAAAATTTTCAAAAGATATTCCAAGAACGGTTAATCCAATCTATGCATATTTCGGATAATTAAAAATGTCAAAAAACAGTGAATTTCCAGGAAAATGTATATATCAATAAAATGTCACTAAAAAAAATGGTTTTTATTAATAGTTTTAATAATTGGCATTGAAATCTTTCATACATATGTTATTTTTCGATATTTTGTTCCAAAAAGAGAGTTGTGTACGGTGTTAAGCTGACCACATAAATCCATATGTACGGTGCATAGTTAAGTTGCTGTACACCGTACACAAAACTTTTATTTTCATACTCGTCTATTACCCCAAAAATTTCAAGGAATGAGTAATCACAGGTAGGTTTATAATTTGTAACTATTACTTTTGCCCTGTATTAGCTTTCTTTCAGATAAAACATGTAAATGTCTCGACAACTGTATCAAAATTGAAAGTTGGTGTTGACATTCACAACTATTAATTTTGCGCATGAACAAGATAATTGTTCTTATTAGAATATCAAAGTTGTTTTATGAACAGGCAAAAATCGATGAGAAAATGATTTGGGAGCAGAAATTTCAAATGTTGAGAAATGCACATTTAAGGAAGTTTGCAGCTCAGTTTCAAAATAAATAACTTTCCATTAAACTAATATTTATTGATAGGGGATGAATTGAGGAATCAAAAAAGCAAAAAAAAAATATAGTGGTCAATGTGCTTGTTTTCGAGATATTAGCCATTGAAATGTTGGCGTAAAAATGTTCTCTCTTGATTTTTTCATAGCTTTATCTTTGACCAGTTAAAGATCTCAAAAACTATTAAAAATAAATAACATTTTATAAGACTTTTAGAAATGGCTTACAATTATACATGTAAAAGATTTATAAAAAGAAAAATGGGGGTCCATGGGCAAATTTTTTAAAGGCATTCAAATGGATAAAAACAAAAGATTTCGAAAATCTGACAAAAATTCCAAAACATGACAAGCAAACATCCTTAACATTGATAAAGCAGAAGACAGATTTTCGTTACCGTGTAAGGTCAAAATCGAACACGCCCGCTTGGTTAGTACCTAATATATCCGCTGTACTGATGATACACAGCGTCCTTAGTAACTTCGTTGCTCCAACTCTAAAATCCAAATGACCACTGTTTTCTTCACTTTAAATGAATATTACTGATTTATATTCTAGTTAAGCAGGTACAAGTAAACTAAAGAAGATAACTAAAGGGAAACATTGAAGTGAATATTTGAAAAAAGAATCGGTTAAAACTTTAAATAAACATGTGCTGTAATGTATTTATTTTATTTATTTTTTTTTGGGAGGGGGGAGGGGTTTCATGGCCATTCTTATTGTTTTTGTGTACGTTTTGTTATCGTACACATTTTAGTTTTCGTGGAGTTTTTATGGCATGCTGTTAATATTTTCTTCTGTTTTTATTTGCCTATTTTTTCTTTTTACTGTAGAAATGGAATTTTTTTTAAAATATACTTTTAAAAACTATGTAACTATAAGTTTTGTTGGTGCTGTATCACTCATACTTTCAAGACGAATACACCAAAATCTATAACTTTACGATTGATCGAGTGCACCTTTATATTTCTGTTACTTATTCCCAATAAATAATTTATCAGCAAGTCGGACTAATTGGACCTAGCGCAACTCAAGACTTTCCTGTTGGGTGCTTTATTCTAGGAGACAGCATTTATCCAAACACAAACACCTTTAAGTTCGTAGTGTTTCGTCCGTTCGTAAGATGTTGAGAAATCTATTGGTACTTTACGGAACGGAACGAAATGGAACAGAACGGAATTTCATTTGAGGTATCCATAGAGGCATCTATCAAAATTTAGAAAAATCTAAAAAACAAAACTTATTTTACGGTTTTCATTATACAGATTACACAATTAAATACTATATATCATCTTCACATGTTAAATGTGTAATTATATACATCGGGAAACTTTTTAATTTATTATTCCGTTCCGTTCTGTTCCGTAAATTACCAATTGCTATGAGGAATTGGTATTTAACGGACTTGAACGGAAAAGAACATCCATAATATAATTATAAATACACATATACTTATAAAACATTTTAATATTATTAAATTATTTTCTAAAAGAAATATTTGATGAGTTTTCATTGAAGAAATGAATTTATAGCAAGCGAGTAGGAATGTTATTTGCACTTGATGATGTCGGCGTATTTATCGTATAGATCGGTTAAAAACCCAAAACTAATTTACATAATGTATTTATAACAAACGATAAGGAATGTTAGTTGGCACTAGTTAATATCCGCGTATTTATCATGTTTATAGATCGGTTACAAAAACCCAAAACTCAAGTTACGTGTGTAAATCTAGGCGATAGCAATACATTGATATGTCCTCACGATCATATCGATGTAAACATCAAAACAATAAAATAAGTTTTAACTAAACTTTCGTTAAAGTGGGTCAGGCGAAAAGAATTGCGAACTAGATCTGAAACTCGTCATTATTCACTCACATGGAATATGGGCTCAGTATTTGCAGACTTAGTGAACAAGTATGTTATTTCGAAAATGAGAGTTTCTTATAATGATATGGCAATCTGGTTCAATACCAGTGAGGGAGCTCATATTGCTACCAATAATTCCTAGTTAAGTAGAAGACGGACATGTTTTCAAGGGTAAACTTCAGCACCGCCCACTTAAAGGCGATAGCATACATAAAAAATCGTTAATGGTTGCTGTCTTGGAAATAACGCATGGTCGCACCACCTCCAGTAAACATTATATCTTTTTACTTTTAGAATTTGAAATCCCCCAAAAAGGTGCAATATTTTTTGTTTATGCCGCGGGCGTCACACATTGGCGTATAGACCGGCGTGCACCAGACGTACAGAGAAAATTTACAAAGTCATTATACGTTAGTTGCACGCCCGAAGAACGCTAAGTAATCGTTGAACGCGCGTTGCATTTGTTTGAAGTACGTCGAAATGCTTGGTGAACGCTATTACTCATGAAAATTGTATGCAGCTTAACATTTTTCATCCAGCTCAACCGTTTGTATCGCGTATACCTGTACGCTACACGCACGCAATACATACGCTACAAGCGCGTTGAAAACGTTACAGATAAGTTTGAGACAAGTTTAGGGCACGTTGTATACTCTTCAAGATCGTTCAACTTTGACTAATGCCGGCGTCACACATTGGCGTATAGACCGGCGTGCACCAGTCGTACAGAGAAAATTGACAAAGCCGGTATACGTTATTTGCACGCCAGAGGAACGCTAAGCAATCGTAAAACGCACGTTGCAGAAGTTTTGGGAATGTGACACCACCTGATTGTGCCTATTCACATTCCCATTTCGTATATAATCCTGCTGACCATGTAATTTCTGGAGACCTTAACATAGTCAATAACTACAAGTTGAGACAACTTTTGTCCGAGGGTCCTAAATACAGAGAGCCACAGCCAATCAATTTGAAGCAGAAATTCAAACTACTAATGGATTCTGTTGAGGATTATGCAAAAGACTGGGCAAAAAGAGAAAAGGTTGAAGTTGACACTCTTTCGGAGTGGGTAAAATCAGTGAGGTCATTGATTCAGATACAAGTTAGTAAGCTTAAAGGGTCAATGAGCACCATAGCTCCTTCCATCTTTAAAGACCCTCATGTCATAGAGGAGTTGTCTTGCCTCCATGACAAATATGTTATCGTTCCAGCTGACAGAGCCTCAAACAATATTGTTTTGTTTGCAAGAAACACTACATTGACTGTCTGATTAAGGAACTCGGGATAAATAACACACTTGGAAATCCTACATATACACTAAGTACGCTTACGAAGCAGGAGATCCTGGAAAACAACAAATCAGTTATAATCTCCTTTGGTGTTAATCCAAAGGATGAAGACCAGGATCTTCCATCCTTATATTGGATTCCTAAGCTTCACAAGAATCCTTATTATAAGGAAACGTATATTGCAGGTTCTACCAAGTTTTCCACTAAACCCCTTTCTAAATTTCTTACTGCCATACTCACTGCAGTAAAAGAAGGACTTCAGAAATATTCCGAAACGGCATATTCAAGAAGTGGTGTTAATCAGATGTGGATACTGAAAAATTCAAAAGAGTTATTGGTGAATTTACAATCTCAATCACTAAAACATTGTACCAACATTAAAACCTTTGATTTTTCAACTCTTTACACCACTATTCCACATACATTTGTTTACATGTATCAAACTTAAAGCTCGATTGACAGAACTCGTCAGCTTATGTTTCTTTAACAAAAAGGACACAAGACGTTTTAAATATCTAGTTTTGGGCAGGCATTCAGCTTACTTTGTTAAACATAATACAGAGTCGAGCAAAAAATACAGCGACCGGGATATTACTGCCATGCTGGACTTTTTAATTGACAACATATTTGTTGAATTTGGTGGTTTGGTCTTCCAACAGACTATTGGAATCCCAATGGGTACCAATTGCGCTCCTCTACTTGCAGATTTGTTTTTGTATTCCTATGAATCAGAATTTATCCAAGGGCTTGTACAGAAAGAAGAAAAGAAATTAGCCCAGTCTTTTAATTTCACCTTTCGATATATTGATGATGTACTGTCTCTTAATAATAATAGATTCAGTGATCACTTACATTTAATATATCCAAGTGATCTTGAAATTAAAGATACTACCGACACAGATAAATCTGCTTCATATTTAGACCTTTTTTCTCGAAATGACTACTGATGGCAGGTTAAATACCAAAATTTATGACAAACGCGATCATTTTAATTTTCCTATAGTCAACTTTCAATTTCTGTGTAGCAACATTCCAGCGGCACCAGCATATGGAGTATATGTGTCTCAATTGCTACGTTACTCTAGAGCTAGCTCAAAGTACGTTGATTTTGTTGAACGAGGAATACTGCTTTCTCAAAAGTTGCTAAGACAGGGCTATGGATCAATCAAATTAAGGTCATCACTCAAGAAATTTTACGGTCGCCATCATGAGCTGATTGGCCATAATGACAAAAGTGTGTCAGAAATCATATCTGATATTCTTCTTCGGTCATAATAACCTTCCATCATTACCGGACTGAACAAAGAAATAACACGACGGGTGTCGTATACGGTGCAGGAAATGCTTACCCTTCCGGAGCAGCTGATTTCACTCCCTGTTTTTAGTGGAGTTCGCGTTTTTTCTTTATTCTTTATTATTTATAACTGTAACTGTTGATGTAAATGTCTTTTGGTTTTACGAGTCTTTGTTTACTCCTTGATTTTTATTGTTATTGTCTTTGAAGTACGTCGAAATACAAAGATATACGCTTGGTGAACGCTATAACTCGAGGACATTTTTATGCAGCATAAAAAATTTCATCCAGCTCAAGCTTGTGTCTAGTGTATACCTGTACGCTACACGCACGTTATACATACGCTACAAGCGCGTTTAACGCGCTACAGATAAGTTTGAAACACGTTTAGGGCACGTTGTGTACGTTTCGAAATCGTTCGACTTTAACTAAAACGTATGCAGGTATGTTTGTAACAAACATCCCATAATAGAACGTCCAAGATACGTTTTCGTTATTTCCTCAGAGAATTTCTGTTAAATCCAAATGGATAAAACCGAAATCTGTCAATGTCCAGCAATTTCTTCTCTTATGTCTTATGCTTACAAAGTAACTGTGCTAAGTCAGTATAAATATTTGAAGATGTGGTGTAATTGCCAACAATACAACTCTCCACAAAAGTCAAAATAACACAGATATTTAAAACTATAGGTCACCTTCAACAATGATCAATACCAATACCGCACTATAGTTATTTATTCACGTACTTCAGTAAAGAAAATAAACGAAAAATATATTTCGATTTACCAAAATTAATAAATTGAAATATTTTACACAACCGACATTATTTTAAACATACATAACAACAAGAAACTATGTAGATGCATGCACCTACAATGAAAGTTCATTTTTATTTAATGAAATAATGTCAATAAAACTGAAGATCCTTCCCATTTCCGGCGTTCCGTTAGAAACTTGAAACGACTACATTATACAAAGGACCACTTTACCACTAAGTCTTCCTTGTTTATCTATTGACAAACTAAAATGTTAGGATTTGTCATTTTTCTGAGCCTCAACTTTTACTTATCTGCTGCAGGTAGGTATATACATAATAGTTGATTGTTAGAATGAATCAATGTTTAATACATCGTATAGCTGCACAATGAAGGTATATGATTTGAACACTATTACGTGTCAGTTAAGGTTGATGTGGAACTTCTGACTGACATGGCTGTGTTCAAACCAAAGAACTTATTCTGAGTGCAGAACAATAAGTGCATCTGGAAACATTTCATGATGGTGGTTATGGTGTTCCGTTTTTGTCCTTTTGCTTATTAGTATTTTGTGTCTATGTGTGTAACACTCATACGTGTATTTGTCTTAAGGGAATCAAGTAATGCAGGGAAAATTATACCATATGTTTGCTGAGTCCATTTGAATTCTAACATAATTATATACACCATAATACAAGAGATGTTTCTACAAGTAACAGGATCAATGCTGTTGGAGATTATACATGTATGATGCGGAGAACAACTTTCAAAAGTGTGTTCTTGACAGCAGAACGAAATATGTGTTATTCAACTTATAATTTTACCTCAAATGAAAAGTACTCAGAATATTTGTCATAAATGTATGACCACAATACGCTTTAAAAGTAAAGCATCTTAATCTACATGTAACTACATAATATTAATAAAATTATACAAGGTTAAACGGTTCCCTTCGACGGTTTCAGCATTTCAAATTTTAGTTCTGAAATAACATTCATGTATCAGATTTCACATTTGGAGTGCACCTTGAGTTAAATAAACGCCTACATTTTGCCCATTAGATCATTTTCAAAACAAAATTTCCGCATCAAAATCCCTGCCCAACTCCCCCCCCCCAAATAAAAGATCGATGCCTAAATGACAAATTAAACAAGTTCATATGGTTCTTCTTTATACAATCATTTCTATTTGAGAGGGTCGAGATCAGATTTGAAATAAACAGATAGGACCTTCGAATTTATGATAAAACAAATTTTGGAAAAGCATTTACAAAATCAAGAGGCAGAATAGTTCTTCTTTATACAATCATATCTATTTGAGAGGGTCGAGATCAGATTTGAAATAAACAGACAGGACCTTCGAATTTATGATAAAACAAATTTTGGAAAAGCATTTACAAAATCAAGAGGCAGAATAATAAAAAAAATGGCTGCAAAATAAGATGAATCGGAATATGGCCAAAATCGTGATGACATATTCTCAATCAAAATTTCGCCAAACAAGTTATCACAGAAGTGCTGACTACTCAGTCAGGATTCTACTTCGTCAAAATTATCATCACATTACGCCAGTTTATTTTTACAATGATCGTAGAAATGGAAGCCATTGTAGGGATGACGCCCTGCCCAATTTAGCTCTTGGAAACCGATAAATTTATCCCCATTGCACCATTACGATCCTTATATGTCAGTTGCATTTTAAAAGACAAATGTATCTACTAGCTAAGGAGCATCAGTTAATGTTCTTGCCTGCATTGAATCAACTTAAAACTATTGTCCGATCGGTTGCCAGGTGGAATTTTCGAATAAACATTTAAATAACTATTCGAACACACCTACTCTGTTTTTGTGATTCATTAGAAAGATATTTCACTTGACCCATATATTTCATCTTTTAGTACTGTAATGATTTTTTTTTATGTTATAAAGTCAACCTGTAGCCTCGATATATAAAAATGATAGAATCTGAAGCGAGATGATGTATAAGTCTCGCTTTATAAGTTTTCAAGACAAAATATTCAACTCAAACGCGCCCTAACATAAAAAGGTGCAATTATATTCGATTTTCTCTTTTCGATACAATTGTTTCCCATTTTTTGAAATTTTTTCTTGCGTCACATAATGGAAGGGCAGACACGAAAGTTACTGATTTAATAGATTGATATGTTCTCCGTTCGTGGTATTTTGTTTTTAAAAATCTGAGGTTAATCATTTTCTACATCCAACTCATTTCGTCGACTTGATATCTAATTGTTCTGCTTAACTTTGTAATAGATAAATTGAAAAATTATGCAAATGCTGTTTTAAAAAAAACACTTTGCAATGGAGGATAAAACGGTCTTTTTTTGTTTCTACTCACTTTTAAATTTTTTGTTTCTATAGTAAACATTACAGTAAACATTTATCGCCTTCTCTAACAAAGAGCTTCGATTTCAACCGGTTTTCCGCCTGTACTGGGCTGATGATACCCTCGAGGAATTAAAACTCCACTAGCTGTGGCATCGACCAATCATAGAATCAAATCACGCTTCGTATACAAAAATAAAAAAAAAGATATTACTACCAATTCTGCGTCATTTGATACCGTATCTCGCCTTCGATAACATTCATGTCGGCTTGGAATTTATTTTTGTCGAGACGTCGACCTTTTTTCCCCGCGAAAGCAGTTTTTTTCAGAGTAATTACCTTTCCCATGCGATGCTTCGAATGGTTATAGTAACACAATGCTACCTTCAATTCCTCAACCTGTCCGTCCGTTCGTAAAACCCTTGTTAAAACTCTTGAATCGGAATCTTTCAAGAGATTCTAAGAATAGGAAATTTCTTACACCATAATTTGTTGGTTTTTTTTCACTTGCCAAAATGAACTTTCCATAATGGCACACACGACATAGATCATCATTTTACAAAAGAAAAACATGTCATGTTTGGTATTTTTTACAAATACTAACACAAACCCTTAACTGACAATAATATAAAATAGCCTCCGAAACGATATGATATTAAAAAAATACCAATCTAATTAAAATTAAATCCTTTAATTGTTCCCGTTCTGATATGTCGTGCAGAACGGGAGCAATTAAAGGATTTAATTTTAATTAGATTGAAAAAAATATTGGTATTTGAATATGCTTAAATATTAGAAAAACATTACAACCTGCATGTATATTTACCTAAATTACTGAATTTGTGTTACTTATATTTGATAAATTTCAACCTTTTTAAAATAAATATTTCCAAACAGTCATTTTCCCGTATACACTTTGAACATTACGAGAACAGTTTGTCTTTTCGTATGTTTAAAACTTCAGATAAAAGTGTAAACTCTCGCTCGTGGAATACGCTGTTTTAAATAGAACTAAAGGGAGAAACAGAGACAAACACAATTTTACAAATACTAAGTTTAGGTTTATTACGTACGTCAAAGTATACGATTTTTGTTTAATTTACAATTTTAATGGTCAACGGGAGATAACAATAAACATTTGTTTTGAAATGTTAAGGTCTATTACGTCAAAAACCTAAAATTCTGTAATGGAACACGTCCACACAAAGACCAAGAAGTAGTACAGAAAGATGAACAGAAAAACTTGAAAAAAATATACAAGAGGCATGTTGCGAAAATGTTTTTATTATTACAAAAATGTAATGTTATTATCCTAAACTATGTCAAACATGTTAAATGATCAAACATTCTTTCAATTTCCTCTTGCAAACAGTTTGCAATATAAAACTTGAGATGCTTATCTCCTTTGGCTTTTGTAAGGCAGATTTATATAGTGCATGCAAGTAACTACAATACCATCTGAATGCATATGCATAAATAACTTATATGATAAAGTTTGACCATTTGTGTATTTGTTGGCTCTGGTTATAATCTAATCGGGAATTCAAATCTTTTTCTGACGATATTAATTTTGTTTTTGATAGTAAATGCCATTATTCGACATCTGCTTTGAATATTAGTGTGATATTTAAGATAACAATAATTTAAAATTTTCCTCAAAAGTTAAATTAATTTTAATGATTACTGAGCTTATTATAACATTTTTAACACTCGTTCAAACATTTATTTTACATCTGTCTTTCCTATTCCTTTTTGTACAGAATGTACGTATCGTATAGTAATTACTCTATCAGAGTACCGACATACTAGATATTGTCCGCAAAATTCTACCACAAATAAAACATAAAGTAATGTTGGATTTTTTTCAGTGATAACCTGCCCTACTGGTAAATTCAAGTGTAACTCAGGCTCGTGCATTGCTCAAAATTGGAAATGTGACGGAGACCGTGATTGTGATGACGGCACAGATGAACTGGATTGCAATGGTAAGTCATGATACATAGACAGACTGCATTTGTTATTCATGAAAATAAAATAAACATGACATTGAAAAGTAATGACCTTAGATATAAATATTATAATTCTTGATCCGATGACACTATAAGTTCAACTTGCAGATTTCTTTTTCAAACAGTTGCAATTCCTACTTACTTATACATGGTAAACATTATCTTTTAACTTGTGACATCTCAATGTGTGTGTGTGGGATAGAATCGAGGACAACTCAAAGCTTAACAATTACTATTGCCATTTGTTTAATCCTTAAAATCGTTTCAAAAGTCACTTGTTCATCTGTACTGAAAGTAATATTGCACAGTTATTTTCGAATTTTCTAAAGTAGAATCTAAAAATCACTAAACTGTGTGACACAGTTGTAACAGACAATCAAATTAATTTCTGTTCTTTTTGTGACGTATTAACCAAATATTAAACCAATTTTATGATGAATACAAATGTAACCTTTGTATGAGGTAGATTTGTAGGAATATCAACTGTAAGGGTATACATTGACCTCAAATTTACTCTTCTATCGATATACTTCTATTTCTGTTCGATAAAGTCTCGTATTGACCTCAGACAAAGAGAATAATAAATATAAATCAATTGTTTTAAAAACAATTGTTGACGGTCTTTCCCCTCTGAAACATGATTGATTGATTGTTTAATTGATTGATTGATTGGTTGGTTGGTTACCTCATTCATTTTTGAAGGTGTCTACAGTAAACTTTCAGTGAATGGAAATTGGGGCAGATGGAATGGATGGAATAGGTGTTCAAAAACGTGTGGCGGCGGCAGGAAATATAGGTCCAGGCTTTGCAACAACCCCTCTCCTAATGCTGGCGGATTAGACTGTAATGGTGTCTCTCGGGAGAACTCTAGTTGTTCTTCTAATGTTTGTCCAAGTATTATAAGAATGCCAAGTATGTTATATATAACAACAAAAATGACATGGTGTATCATATCATGACACAGAACTTCGATATCACTTTCAAATTTTAACGCAAAGAAACAGCGTCTGTTTTGCTTTTTAGTTACAATGAGGACTTCGACACGAAGCATACTTAAGTATACGATTAAATTAAGAAATAATTCATGGAAGCCATAGATTGTTGGAAATTTACACATGGCCTGGGCCGTGATATTCGAATTTTATCCTGAGCGTTAGCGAGGGATAAAATTAACGAATTGTTGGAAATTTACACATGGCCTGGGCCGTGATATTCGAATTTTATCCTGAGCGTTAGCGAGGGATAAAATTAACGAATATCACGGCCCAGGCCATGTGTAAATTTCCAACAATCTATGGCTTCCATAAATTATTTCGATTCTAATAGGACAAATACGGTCATTAAAATACTGAAGCGAGGGTTGGTTTGGTGTGTGTGTGGCTGATCTTTTTTACTCCCTGTTAGATAAAGCTCAAATATCTTAATAAATCCGTAGCGTGTATGGGTTATTTCGTGAATATCCGTTAGAAAAAAACCTGTTTAATTCTTCAAATTCTCAAACCCAACATTTGCCATTTTAATTTACATGATTTTCTCGTAAGCTTCCGTCAAATCCAAAGTTGACTTTCGTAACTAAGGAGCCGCCATGTTGACTTGCTCAAATTAGTAAATATGCAAATAATGCAATAGAATAGAAAATTAAACCAAACCTACCTCAAAAATCAGTTTTAATACAATATCATACGAATTTCGATGGTTCACGTAACAGAAAACTTTCAACTTTAGCGGTTTCATTTGTATGACGTCATGTTTTGAAATTGGACTGAAATGCGCCAAAAAAATTCATAGACTTTCGCGGAATTTTATTTTATTTTTATTTTGTTGATTTCTCCGAGCTCTTGTGCATTACTGCTTTTAATTATGCATCCGAATAAGAATAACAGTTATTTTGTCTTTTTTTAATTGCACCTTTTAAATCAATAAAATCGGCAAAGGGTCTGCAAATAGGTTCCAATACATGTAGATTTACGTGGGAAGTATATTGTAACAGCAATTATTATGTATATCTCTGAGTCTGCGCTAAGTATAGATATATCGAGAATTTTATCACAGTGTTGTTCACAAAGCGAAAGAAGCACGTCATATTAGAGTCATAGTGTAATCAACTGTCAGCATTCTTTACCATTCCGAAAGAAACTCTTTGCCAGACGTTGGTTACTTTACACTTGTGTACATATGTGTTATGCATATGCAATAACCTCAAAATTGCCCGGGGCAAAAAAGAGTATATTGATAGTGTGCCCTCCAAATGACGTGACGTCATTGCGTCCTTAACGGCAGTGGCGAACAATGGCGGTGCAAAATTCTCGCGTTTGTGTATTGCCATATTCCAAAATTCTCGCGTTTGTGTATTACCATATTCTGACATAAGTGGAAATGTGACAATGAATTTCTATGGAGTAAATGATAAAAACTAAATTTGAAAATGTGATAAAACTTTTGTGAATTACCTGTTTTGTTTCATTAAATTGTTATAATTGAACTGTTTTCCCTCTTTCCTGCAAAACTTAAATATGTGATAAATAGATCATATCATCCCTCGACCCATATCAGCTCTCGGCTAAAGCATCGAAGCCGATAGTGGAGTCTCGGAATGATACCAGGGCCAATATGGAAAAGGGCATGTTATAATCTATACATATTCTTATATGGTATGGGTTTAATTTGCATAATAATCGTTCGAAAATCCGTCGTCATCAGTTGAGTATCGTCGTATTTCTTGTAAACGCATTTTTACAATAGTATACAGTATCAGTCTAAATCGTTATATTGTAGATATATATAAGTTTGTTTTATGATACACATCGTCTCTTGTATTAAGTAAATACTTACAATGGTAACATTGTGTACTTTATAAGGATATATTTACTACCATATGCAAGTTTTAATGTTCTATTCATAATATATATATACGAAACTTAAACTGAGCCGATTCTGCAATTTCTCGCAGTAATTGTTATTTAGTAAGGTTACAGCGATAAAATGCCAGACATTAAACGAGTTCCCTTTTGCAATGTTTGCAGGGGTAGTTATTGCGTGTCATTTGTTTACCTTGAGTAACTAATGTCTCATTGCCATATATTTGTCTTATTCGCAGTTATTGACGAGTTGTATATTTATCAAAATGTTTTGATATGCCAATTATATTGTTTTTGTCGAGCCTGCAACTTTTGTTGCAGAAAGCTCGACATAGGGATAGTGATCCGGCGGCGGCGGCGGCGGCGGCGGTGTTAGCTAACTTCTTAAAAGCTTTATATTTTAGAAGGTGGAAGACCTGGATGCTTCATACTTTGTATATAGATGCCTCATGTTACGAAGTTTCCGTCACTCACATGTCCAATGTCCTTGACCTCATTTTCATGGTTCAGTGACCACTTGAAAAAATAGTTTGTAATGTTGAATTCTCTCTTATTATAAGTAATAGGATAACTATATTTGATATGTGCGTACCTTGAAAGGTCCTCATGTCTGTCAGACAGTTTAATTTTCACTTGACCTCGACCTCATTTCATGGATCAGTGAACAAGGTTAGGTTTTGGTGGTCAAGTCCATATCTCAGATACTATAAGCAATAGGACTAGTATATTCGGTGTATGGAAGGACTGTAAGGTGTACATGTCCAACTGGCAGGTGTCATTTGACCTTGACCTCGTTTTCATGGATCAGTGGTTATAGTTAAATTTTTGTGTTTTGGTCTGTTTTTCTCATACTATATGCAATAGGCCTACTATATTTGTTGTATGGAATGATTGTAAGGTATACATGTCTAGCGGGCAGATGTCATGTGACCTTGACCTCATTTTCATGGTTCAGTGGTCAAAGTTAAGTTTTTGAGATTTGGTCTTTTTATCTAATACGATATGCCATAGGTCAACTATATTTGGTGTATGGAAATATTTTATGATCTTTATGTCCGTTGCACAGGTTTTATTTGACCTTGACCTCATTTTCACGGTTCATTGCACAGTGTTAAGTTTTTGTGTTTTGATCTATTTTCTTAAATCAAGAACGAGCGAAATGATAATTAAAATATGTTAAGACCTTATCAGTTTGAAAAGTGTCTGCTATAAACTTTCAGTGAACGGGAATTGGGGCAGATGGAGCGGATGGTCTGGGTGTTCAAAAACGTGTGGCGGCGGCAAAAAGAAAAGAACCAGGCTTTGTAATAATCCCTCCCCTATTGGTGGCGGATTAGACTGTAGTGCTGATCCTCAGGAGTTCTCCGTTTGTTCTTCGAATGTTTGTCCAGGTAAAATAAGCATGCCAAGTATGTTATATAAAAAACAGAAATGATATTGTGTACCAATCCATGACGCAAAACTCCGACATCGCTTACAAATCTTAAAGCCAATAAACAGCGTTTGTATTGTGTATTATAATTCAAGATTTTCATATTATTCAAATGTTATACTGTAATAATTATATTTACTTATTAATCAGGAACGAGCGAAATTACAATTAAAATATGTTGAGACCTCGTTCAATTTTAAAAGAGACTGCTATAAACTTTCAGTGAATGGGAACTGGGGCAGATGGAACGGATGGACTGGGTGTTCAAAATCGTGTGGTGTCGGCATACGGTTGAGAGACAGAACGTGCAATAATCCCTCCCCTATTGGTGGCGGATTAAACTGTAGTGGTGACTCTCGGGAGATCGCTGCTTGTTCTTCAAATATTTGTCCAGGTAAAATAAGTATGTCAAGTTTGTTATATAAAAAACAGAAATGATATTATGTACCAAACCATGACCCAAAACTCCGACATCGCTTACAAATCTTAAAGCAATAAACAGCGTTTGTATTGTTTTTTTTCTTTCCAAAATAATACCTATCATCGTTTGTGTTATGGAATGGCACTATAATCGTTCAAATCATTACATTATGATCTTTCTGTGTTTTGATTTGGACAATTTGTTATATTTCGTTGGACACTTAAATTCGTGGATAAGGTCATCCACAAAAAACAAAGATTGGTTCCCCACGAATAAAAGTTTTTTTTTACAATAGTATACATTTAAACTGTAGGATTTAAGTTTTGGATAAGTTTATTTTCCGGATGATCAGCCAGTGTCTATTCTAGTAAGTACTCTCTTACTATGTTAACATTGTGTGCCTGTGTTTACTACCTGTGAATACTGTCGTAATTATATTTACTTATAAATCAAGAATGAGCAAAGTTACAATTAGAAAATGTTGAGATCCCGTTTAGTTTTAAAAGTGGTTGCTATAATCTTTAAGTGAATGGGAATTGGGGCAGATGGAGCGGATGGACTGGGTGTTCAAAATCGTGTGGTGGCGGCAAACGGTTTAGAGACAGAACGTGGCGGATTAGACTGTAATGGTGTCTCTCGGGAGAACTCTAGTTGTTCTTCTAATGTTTGTCCAGGTATTATACGAACTAGAACACACCCGCGAAAATCGCGGTCATTCAGAGCGTAGTTTAAAGTATGTAAAGTGTTGTTGGAAGAATTTTGTAAAATATTGAATGACTGGAGAATTTCAGCAAAAGTATCACGGGTTATTGGGGACAGGAAAATGTTTTTTTTTATCCCTCCTCCTTTATTTCCAAAAATCCCAATTTTTGGTTTTCTATCAATTTCAATATGAACATACAATTAGTATGTTATGAACATTTAAGAAAGGAGCCTGTAATTCACTAGTTGTCGTTTGTAAATGTGTTACATATTTGTTTTTCGTTCATTTTTTGTAAGTAGCGTTTCCTCTGTTATCAATGTCTCATTGCCATGTTTGTTTGTTGTTTTACATAATTTACGATGTTTATATTATTCAAAATCTTATACTGTAGTAATTATATTTTCTTATAAATCAAGAACGAGCGAAATAATAATTAAAATATGTTAAGACCTTATCAGTTTGAAAAGTGTCTGCTATAAACTTTCAGTGAACGGGAATTGGGGCAGATGGAGCGGATGGTCTGGGTGTTCAAAAACGTGTGGCGGCGGCAAAAAGAAAAGAACCAGGCTTTGTAATAATCCCTCCCCTATTGGTGGCGGATTAGACTGTAGTGCTGATCCTCAGGAGTTCTCCGTTTGTTCTTCGAATGTTTGTCCAGGTAAAATAAGCATGCCAAGTATGTTATATAAAAAACAGAAATGATATTGTGTACCAATCCATGACGCAAAACTCCGACATCGCTTACAAATCTTAAAGCCAATAAACAGCGTTTGTATTGTGTATTATAATTCAAGATTTTCATATTATTCAAATGTTATACTGTAATAATTATATTTACTTATTAATCAGGAACGAGCGAAATTACAATTAAAATATGTTGAGACCTCGTTCAATTTTAAAAGAGACTGCTATAAACTTTCAGTGAATGGGAACTGGGGCAGATGGAACGGATGGACTGGGTGTTCAAAATCGTGTGGTGTCGGCATACGGTTGAGAGACAGAACGTGCAATAATCCCTCCCCTATTGGTGGCGGATTAAACTGTAGTGGTGACTCTCGGGAGATCGCTGCTTGTTCTTCAAATATTTGTCCAGGTAAAATAAGTATGTCAAGTTTGTTATATAAAAAACAGAAATGATATTATGTACCAAACCATGACCCAAAACTCCGACATCGCTTACAAATCTTAAAGCAATAAACAGCGTTTGTATTGTTTTTTTTCTTTCCAAAATAATACCTATCATCGTTTGTGTTATGGAATGGCACTATAATCGTTCAAATCATTACATTATGATCTTTCTGTGTTTTGATTTGGACAATTTGTTATATTTCGTTGGACACTTAAATTCGTGGATAAGGTCATCCACAAAAAACAAAGATTGGTTCCCCACGAATAAAAGTTTTTTTTTACAATAGTATACATTTAAACTGTAGGATTTAAGTTTTGGATAAGTTTATTTTCCGGATGATCAGCCAGTGTCTATTCTAGTAAGTACTCTCTTACTATGTTAACATTGTGTGCCTGTGTTTACTACCTGTGAATACTGTCGTAATTATATTTACTTATAAATCAAGAATGAGCAAAGTTACAATTAGAAAATGTTGAGATCCCGTTTAGTTTTAAAAGTGGTTGCTATAATCTTTAAGTGAATGGGAATTGGGGCAGATGGAGCGGATGGACTGGGTGTTCAAAATCGTGTGGTGGCGGCAAACGGTTTAGAGACAGAACGTGGCGGATTAGACTGTAATGGTGTCTCTCGGGAGAACTCTAGTTGTTCTTCTAATGTTTGTCCAGGTATTATACGAACTAGAACACACCCGCGAAAATCGCGGTCATTCAGAGCGTAGTTTAAAGTATGTAAAGTGTTGTTGGAAGAATTTTGTAAAATATTGAATGACTGGAGAATTTCAGCAACAGTATCACGGGTTATTGGGGACAGGAAAATGTTTTTTTTTATCCCTCCTCCTTTATTTCCAAAAATCCCAATTTTTGGTTTTCTATCAATTTCAATATGAACATACAATTAGTATGTTATGAACATTTAAGAAAGGAGCCTGTAATTCACTAGTTGTCGTTTGTAAATGTGTTACATATTTGTTTTTCGTTCATTTTTTGTAAGTAGCGTTTCCTCTGTTATCAATGTCTCATTGCCATGTTTGTTTGTTGTTTTACATAATTTACGATGTTTATATTATTCAAAATCTTATACTGTAGTAATTATATTTTCTTATAAATCAAGAACGAGCGAAATAATAATTAAAATATGTTAAGACCTTATCAGTTTGAAAAGTGTCTGCTATAAACTTTCAGTGAACGGGAATTGGGGCAGATGGAGCGGATGGTCTGGGTGTTCAAAAACGTGTGGCGGCGGCAAAAAGAAAAGAACCAGGCTTTGTAATAATCCCTCCCCTATTGGTGGCGGATTAGACTGTAGTGCTGATCCTCAGGAGTTCTCCGTTTGTTCTTCGAATGTTTGTCCAGGTAAAATAAGCATGCCAAGTATGTTATATAAAAAACAGAAATGATATTGTGTACCAATCCATGACGCAAAACTCCGACATCGCTTACAAATCTTAAAGCCAATAAACAGCGTTTGTATTGTGTATTATAATTCAAGATTTTCATATTATTCAAATGTTATACTGTAATAATTATATTTACTTATTAATCAGGAACGAGCGAAATTACAATTAAAATATGTTGAGACCTCGTTCAATTTTAAAAGAGACTGCTATAAACTTTCAGTGAATGGGAACTGGGGCAGATGGAACGGATGGACTGGGTGTTCAAAATCGTGTGGTGTCGGCATACGGTTGAGAGACAGAACGTGCAATAATCCCTCCCCTATTGGTGGCGGATTAAACTGTAGTGGTGACTCTCGGGAGATCGCTGCTTGTTCTTCAAATATTTGTCCAGGTAAAATAAGTATGTCAAGTTTGTTATATAAAAAACAGAAATGATATTATGTACCAAACCATGACCCAAAACTCCGACATCGCTTACAAATCTTAAAGCAATAAACAGCGTTTGTATTGTTTTTTTTTCTTTCCAAAATAATACCTATCATCGTTTGTGTTATGGAATGGCACTATAATCGTTCAAATCATTACATTATGATCTTTCTGTGTTTTGATTTGGACAATTTGTTATATTTCGTTGGACACTTAAATTCGTGGATAAGGTCATCCACAAAAAACAAAGATTGGTTCCCCACGAATAAAAGTTTTTTTTTACAATAGTATACATTTAAACTGTAGGATTTAAGTTTTGGATAAGTTTATTTTCCGGATGATCAGCCAGTGTCTATTCTAGTAAGTACTCTCTTACTATGTTAACATTGTGTGCCTGTGTTTACTACCTGTGAATACTGTCGTAATTATATTTACTTATAAATCAAGAATGAGCAAAGTTACAATTAGAAAATGTTGAGATCCCGTTTAGTTTTAAAAGTGGTTGCTATAATCTTTAAGTGAATGGGAATTGGGGCAGATGGAGCGGATGGACTGGGTGTTCAAAATCGTGTGGTGGCGGCAAACGGTTTAGAGACAGAACGTGGCGGATTAGACTGTAATGGTGTCTCTCGGGAGAACTCTAGTTGTTCTTCTAATGTTTGTCCAGGTATTATACGAACTAGAACACACCCGCGAAAATCGCGGTCATTCAGAGCGTAGTTTAAAGTATGTAAAGTGTTGTTGGAAGAATTTTGTAAAATATTGAATGACTGGAGAATTTCAGCAAAAGTATCACGGGTTATTGGGGACAGGAAAATGTTTTTTTTTATCCCTCCTCCTTTATTTCCAAAAATCCCAATTTTTGGTTTTCTATCAATTTCAATATGAACATACAATTAGTATGTTATGAACATTTAAGAAAGGAGCCTGTAATTCACTAGTTGTCGTTTGTAAATGTGTTACATATTTGTTTTTCGTTCATTTTTTGTAAGTAGCGTTTCCTCTGTTATCAATGTCTCATTGCCATGTTTGTTTGTTGTTTTACATAATTTACGATGTTTATATTATTCAAAATCTTATACTGTAGTAATTATATTTTCTTATAAATCAAGAACGAGCGAAATAATAATTAAAATATGTTAAGACCTTATCAGTTTGAAAAGTGTCTGCTATAAACTTTCAGTGAACGGGAATTGGGGCAGATGGAGCGGATGGTCTGGGTGTTCAAAAACGTGTGGCGGCGGCAAAAAGAAAAGAACCAGGCTTTGTAATAATCCCTCCCCTATTGGTGGCGGATTAGACTGTAGTGCTGATCCTCAGGAGTTCTCCGTTTGTTCTTCGAATGTTTGTCCAGGTAAAATAAGCATGCCAAGTATGTTATATAAAAAACAGAAATGATAATGTGTACCAATCCATGACGCAAAACTCCAACATCGCTTACAAATCTTAAAGCCAGTAAACAGCGTTTGTATTGTGTTTTCTTTCTTTCAAAAAGAATGCCTATGTCGATTAATTATTATTTGTGAACATGACATCAAATCCCTCTGTGTTATGGACTGACACTATAATCGTTCAAATCATTACATTGGGATCTTTACGTGTTTTGATTTAGACACCAGTTGTTATATTTCGTTGGACACTTAAATTCGTGGATCAACAACAAAACACAAACATTGGTTCCCCACGAATAAAAGTTTTTTTTTACAATAGTATACATTTAAACTGTAGGATTTAAGTTTTGGATAAGTTTATTTTCCGGATGATCAGCCAGTGTCTATTGTACTTAGTACTTTCTTACTATGTTAAAATTATGTGCCTGTGTTTACTACCTGTGAATACTGTAGTAATTATATTTACTCATAAATCAAGAACGAGCGAAATTACAAAAAGAACATGTTGAGACCTCGTTCACTTTTAAAAGTGACTGCTATAAACTTTTAGTGAATGGGAATTGGGGTAGATGGAACGGATAGACAGGTTGTTCAAAAACGTGCGGCGGCGGCGTAAAAAGAAAGAACCAGGCGTTGTACTAATCCCTCCCCTATTAGTGGCGGATTAGACTGTATTAGTGGCCCTCGGGAGTCCGCTGCTTGTTATTCGAATGTTTGTCCAGGTAAAATAAGTATGCCAAGTTTGTTATATAATAAACAGAAATGATATTGTGTACCAAACTATGACCCAAAACTCCGACATCGCTTACAAATCTTAAAGCCAATAAACAGCGTTTGTATTGGTTTTTTTCCAAAATAATACCTATATCGATTAATTACCATTTGTGTTCATAACATCACATTCTTTTGTGTTATGGACTGACACTATAATCGTTAAAATACGTCGTCATCAGTTCCTATATCGTCGAATTATGAAATGGTATGTGTATAAGTATAAGTTTAAACCGTTGTATTTACGATATAGACAAAATTGCTGTCATGACGAACAATGTCTCTAATATTTGTTACATACGCACTATCAGTATGTGACTGAAAAGGATTTCATTCTACACTAGGCAAGTTTGATAATCTTCTCCTGTTACAATATGTTACATACTAGTTATTGTGCGGATTTTGAGTTTGTTGCTGAAATTAAAATCTTGTCATGGTCATCTAATTCATGATAACGTTCTGAGTGGTGACATTTTGATTCAATATAAACGCGTTAGAAAAATTCAGAAAGAATTTGAAAAAATATTTTGCACATCAATACACAAAATTCGGTCATCTTCAGTTCTTTCACTTTCAGTGAATGGGAACTGGGGCAGATGGAGCAGATGGACTGGGTGTTCAAATCGTGTGGTGGCGGCAAACGGTTGAGAGACAGAACGTGCAATAATCCCTCCCCTATTGGTGGCGGATTAAACTGTAGTGGTGACTCTCGGGAGTTCGCTGCTTGTTCTTCAAATATTTGTCCAGGTAAAATAAGTATGTCAAGTTTGTTATATAAAAAACAGAAATGATATTGTGTACCAAACCATGACCCAAAACTCCGACATCGCTTACAAATCTTAAAGCAATAAACAGCGTTTGTATTGTTTTTTTTCTTTCCAAAATAATACTGTACCTATCATCGTTTGTGTTATGGAATGGCACTATAATCGTTCAAATCATTACCTTATGATCTTTCTGTGTTTTGATTTGGACAACTTGTTATATTTCGTTGGACACTTAAATTCGTGGATAAGGTCATCCACAAAAACCACAAAGATTGGTTCCCCACGAATAAAAGTTTTTTTTTACAATAGTATACATTTAAACTGTAGGATTTAAGTTTTGGATAAGTTTATTTTCCGGATGATCAGCCAGTGTCTATTCTAGTAAGTACTCTCTTACTATGTTAACATTGTGTGCCTGTGTTTACTACCTGTGAATACTGTCGTAATTATATTTACTTATAAATCAAGAACGAGCAAAGTTACAATTAGAAAATGTTGAGATCCCGTTTAGTTTTAAAAGTGGTTGCTATAATCTTTAAGTGAATGGGAATTGGGGCAGATGGAGCGGATGGACTGGGTGTTCAAAATCGTGTGGTGGCGGCAAACGGTTTAGAGACAGAACGTGCAAAAATCCCTCCCCTATTGGTGGCGGAATTAACTGTAGTGGTGACCCTCGGGAGTTCGCTGCTTCTTCTTCGAATGTGTGTCCAGGTAAAATAAGTATGCCAAGTTTGTTATATAAAAAACAGAAATGATATTGTGTACCAAACCATGACCAAAAACTTCGACATCGCTTACAAATCTTAAAGCCAATAAACAGCGTTTGTATTGGGTTTTTTCCAAAATAATACCTATATTGATTAATTACCATTTGTGTTCATAACATCACATTCTTTTGTGTTATGGACTGACACTATAATCGTTAAAATACGTCGTCATCAGTTCAATATCGTCGAATTATGAAATGGTATGTGTATAAGTATAAGTTTAAACCGTTGTATTTACGATATAGACAAAATTGCTGTCATGACGAACAATGTCTCTAATATTTGTTACATACGCACTATCAGTATGTGACTGAACAGGATTTCATTCTACACTAGGCAAGTTTGATAATCTTCTCCTGTTACAATATGTTACACACTAGTAATTGTGCGGATTTTGAGTTTGTTGCTGAAATTAAAATCTTGTCATGGTCATCTTATTCACGATAACGCTCCGAGTGGTGACATTTTAATTCAAAATAAACGCGTTAAAAAAATTCAGAAAGAATTTGAAAAAATATTTTGCACATCAATACACAAAATTCGGTCATCTTCAGTTCTTATCTCCTATGCATATTTCACAGATGGAGATTAATCTAATTTGTAATTATGCCACATCTTCTTATTTCTAAATGTTGTCCTTCAAACACCTTATTGCACTATAAAAAAAGACACTCCAATGTCAATTCCAGTACATTTTGTCCATAAAAATGGCCACTCAGTTCAATTAACAATTAATTGTTAAGTGTGTCTTGTGCAGTGTCGCATTTATATTTGCCCAAAAACGTTTTCTGTAAATTTTTGGAAGACAAAACAGACATGAAATCAAGATTCTTTATTCTTACCAAAACAGCTATAGAAAGGTTATCTATAATACTAAAATAATGAAGTCCAATTTGTCAGCCGTCATGGGGTTTAAAACGACAAATCAAAGAATTCATCTTTATATATAGCTAATATAGAACAATGATGTCGATTAAAAATTAGAACTCTCCAGACCCTTTGTTTTCCACATAATTAATATTGCCGAATCCGATACCGATACCAATAGATATAGGAAGATGTGATGTGAGTGCCAATGAGAGAACCCTCCAGTAATAGTATATTCACCTGATACCTATTACCTTACAGTACGTTCCGCATTTGACAGGAGCACCACCAAACGGTGTATACAGGATTTTGCTAAACACACCGATTATAATCACAGGGTTAACACTAATAAATTCAATCATTGTCACATTGTTTCCTATTTTAGTATTTTAATCAGTACGACTTTCTAAGATGACAATACGAATACTAAAAATCTAGACTTTTTTAAGGCGTATAGGTACAGTTTTTGATTTGTTAGCCGGCATGACGTAAAACAGCGAATCAAAGAATTCAACTGTTATTATTTATAACTAATAAAGGACAATGCTGTTGATTAAAAAATACACCATTCTAGGCTCTTTTGTTTTCCAAATAATTAATATTACCAATAATTGATAAGTTCCAGGTCGACGGGTTCAAACTGGAAGATTTTGAGAATACAGAGAAAACTGTGCATCTTATAATCGGCATGCTTTTATCAGATGACAATTCCAATACTAAAATAAGGCTTACGCATAGTTATATACTTTAATTCAGTCACGGACTCGCGATATTACGGGTGTGTTCCAGTTATATATATTATAACAAACGATTTGATGTATGTAGTTCTTTATTTTCTCATTAGAATAACAAGGTACACATAGTATTACACCATCAAGTGATAGAACTATACATAAACGCTAGTATAGCTGTTGAACACGATGGCATTAGTAATAGAATAATGCAGAATTACGTTGTTCCTTGCATGTACTTACTCTAAAAAAAAATTGCAGCAGACAAGACATTTATAAACAAGGTGATATTATAGCTCAAGTTATATCTATCTAGCGAGTTGTGACAAGTCTATTTATCCAAATATTGCCATATTGCTTTGTTTGTGTAAGTTTTTTTTAGGTGTTTACCAGATAGCAAAAAATCTATAAAAATATCAATCTTGATTCTGCCAGAATAAAATAGCTTTATACCAAAATATTGACATAACTATAGACATCATCCAGCACAAGACAACGAAGACCTAATTTTGATATTTTCGTTTGTTTGATTTGTTTTAATTAAACATTGTATAATTAATAAGCTCCTCTCATTGATACAAAGCTTTGTCGCGGACAGACGGCAACTACATGTACTTACAATAAGATATCAAAACTGCTTTGGGAGAAAGGTTAAACCACGTAAATTTTCCCTCTGTCCTCTACTCTTCTTGGTTTATATCATTGACATTGACGATGTGATGCTTGTATTTTGTAGATTGTAGAGGTCCTTTGATAACATAAGCCTAAACATTATTGATATTTAAATATATTTGAGTTTTGTCAGTCATTTTTAAATAAATCAATAAAGATATGAGTCAAGTCTTCTTAACTGATATTGACAAAATTTAAAAAAATTGTAATAAACACATTTGGAGCGTATTTTTTGGCTTTTAGTGTACAACAAATGGAAGTTATTAACGACCTTGACTAGCTATACAGCCATCGCACGATCGGTACTCAGTGTATACCTTACTAACATTAATCAAATTACCTGGACATTCATTTATCGAACTGTTTTGTTCACGCATCGTACATATAATGGAAATGGATACGACTGTCATACAAGTGAGAGGTTTAGCGCTTTAAAACAAGGTTCAATCCACCATTTTCTACTGTAGAAAATGCCTTTACCAAGTCAGGAAAATGACAGTTGTTATACATTCGTTTGATGTGTTTGAGCTTTTGATTTTGCCATTTGATTTGAATTCTTATCTAGAAAATGACTATGAGAGTCGGTTGAAAACAAAACTGTCCGACAGAGAGATGATTTCAGCTTCCAAATTGTGACCTTTTCACTTTTCAACAAAGAGTTTTTAAATGGTGAAGTTGAAATCATACTTCGTAAATTTTACGGACGAAATTACTAGTTGGTTGACCGTTATGGAATATCCGTTACACATTTGATATCGGATATGTTCTTCAACTACAATCCCGAATTATTTCCGTTTATTGATTTCATTTATAAATTCTCTGTTATCAATGTCTCATTGCTATGTGTATTTGTTGTTTTACATAATTCAAGATTTTCATATTATTCAAATGTTATACTGTAATAATTATATTTACTTATTAATCAGGAACGAGCGAAATTACAATTAAAATATGTTGAGACCTCGTTCAATTTTAAAAGAGAATGCTATAAACTTTCAGTGAATGGGAACTGGGGCAGATGGAGCAGATGGACTGGGTGTTCAAAATCGTGTGGTGGCGGCAAACGGTTGAGAGACAGAACGTGCAATAATCCCTCCCCTATTGGTGGCGGATTAAACTGTATTGGTGACTCTCGGGAGTTCGCTGCTTGTTCTTCAAATATTTGTCCAGGTAAAATAAGTATGTCAAGTTTGTTATATAAAAAACAGAAATGATATTATGTACCAAACCATGACCCAAAACTCCGACATCGCTTACAAATCTTAAAGCAATAAACAGCGTTTGTATTGGTTTTTTTCTTTCCAAAATAATACCTATCATCGTTTGTGTTATGGAATGGCACTATAATCGTTCAAATCATTACCTTATGATCTTTCTGTGTTTTGATTTGGACAACTTGTTATATTTCGTTGGACACTTAAATTCGTGGATAAGGTCATCCACAAAAACCACAAAGATTGGTTCCCCACGAATAAAAGTTTTTTTTTTACAATAGTATACATTTAAACTGTAGGATTTAAGTTTTGGATAAGTTTATTTTCCGGATGATCAGCCAGTGTCTATTCTAGTAAGTACTCTCTTACTATGTTAACATTGTGTGCCTGTGTTTACTACCTGTGAATACTGTCGTAATTATATTTACTTATAAATCAAGAACGAGCAAAGTTACAATTAGAAAATGTTGAGATCCCGTTTAGTTTTAAAAGTGGTTGCTATAATCTTTAAGTGAATGGGAATTGGGGCAGATTGAGCGGATGGACTGGGTGTTCAAAATCGTGTGGTGGCGGCAAACGGTTTAGAGACAGAACGTGCAAAATTCCCTCCCCTATTGGTGGCGGAATTAACTGTAGTGGTGACCCTCGGGAGTTCGCCGCTTCTTCTTCGAATGTTTGTCCAGGTAAAATAAGTATGCCAAGTTTGTTATATAAAAAACAGAAATGATATTGTGTACTAAATTATGACCCAAAACTCCGACATCGCTTACAAATCTTAAAGCCAATAAACAGCGTTTGTATTGGTTTTTTTCTTTCCAAAATAATACCTATATCGATTAATTACCATTTGTGTTCATAACATCACATTTTTTTGTGTTATGGACTGGCACTATAATCGTTAAAATCCGTCGTAATCAGTTCAGTATCGTCGAATTATGAAATGGTATGTGTATAAGTATAAGTTTAAACCGTTGTATTTACGATATAGATAAAATTGCTGTCATGACGAACAATGTCTCTAATATTTGTAACATACGCACTATGGTATCAGAATGTGACTGAAAAGGATTTTTTCTTCACCAGTCAAGTTTGATAATTTTCTCCTTATACATTATGATACACACTAGTAATTGTGCGGATTTTGAGTTTTTTGCTGAAATTAAAATCTTGTCATGATCATCTAATTCACGATAACGCTCCGAATGGTGACATTTTAATTCATAATAAACGCGTTAAAAAAATTCAGAATGAATTTGAACAAATATTTTGCACATCAAAATACAAAATTCGGTTATCTTCAGTTGTTTTCTCCTATGCATAATTCACAGATGGAGATTAATCTCATTTGTAATTATGCCACATCTTCTTATTTCTAAATGTTGTCCTTCAAACACCTTATTTCACTAAAAACAAAGACACTCCAATGTTAATTCCAGTACATTTTGTCCATACAAATGGCCACTCAGTTTGATTAACAATTAATTGTTAAGTGTGTCGTGTGCAGTGTCGCATTTATATATGCCCAAAAACGTTGTCTGTAAATTTTTGGGAGACAAAACAGACATGAAATCAAGATTCTTTATTCTTACCAAAACAGGTATAAAAAGGTTATCTGTAATACTTAAATAATGAGGTCCAATTTGTCAGCCGTCATGGGGTAAAAACGACAAATCAAAGAATTCATCTTTATATATAGCTAATATAGGACAATGATGTTGATTAAAAATTAGAACCCTCCATTATCAAACGCCACAGCTGTCTTATGTGGAACTCCGATATTACTTGATGTCGTTTTATTATTACTTAATGATATTTTGTCTTTACTTAATATGGTTTTGACATTACGTAATGATGTTTTAATATAACTCAATATGGAATAGTCATTACTTAATGATATTTCGATATTACATTTTAACATTACGTAATGATGTTTCAAAATTTGACGATTTTACACTACTTGATGTGTTTGTTTCATTATTTGATGTGGTCTTGTCAATCTTTGATGTGGTCCTGTCATTCTTTGATGTGGTTATCCCATTACTTGATGAGATAAAACCACGTGACCAATTCGGAAAAACCTGTTCTATTTTTAGATAGATTTCCATGTTGATTGTGCCTTGAATGCGTATGGCCATCCATCTAATTAATGTTCAAATTAAAGTTGGGGTTACTGTTTGAGTTAAACTTTGAGTTAGATTTCGAATTCAAGTCATGCTTAAAATTTTAGTTCTAGTAAGCATTGAGTTTCGAGTTGGACTTCGAGTTTGAGTCACATTTAAAGGCAGAGTTCTAGTTACAACTTTGAATTTGAGTCACTTCTTGAGGTAGAGTTTGAGTAAGATTCGAATCTAAGTCTCATTTAGATTAATTAAGATTTCGAGTTGAAATGCGAGCTATTTTATATGTCTTTTTGAGTTCGTAATTAAATTTTCTATCGCGGAACAAGGGCTTTTGCTCGGGCTTCCGAAAAGAGGGCTCCTGGATATGCGTACGAAATAAACAATGTTGCAGTATACGAAACGCAACATAGGAGTTTGTGGTGTGATTGCCAATGAGACAACTATCCACCAGATTTTAAATGCAGTGGATGTAAGAAATCATATATAGCCAACCGTACAGCCTTCAACACTCCGTATAATCAGCTACAAATGGCCATTAACACTATGTGAAAAAAATATCTATTTTTTAACAGATTTCAATATTTCGTTTGTTTAATGTGCTTTGAATGGGTATCGCCAAAGTTAAAGTGGTTGTTCAAAGTTATTTAGTATGAAAAAGAGGAACAGCAAACAATAATAAAAAAATAAAATTCTAAAAATTTTACAGTATTTCGGACATAATTGGGACATCCCCAAGCCAGTTGGTCCTGTTATTTGATCCGAAGTTCTCAAATAGAAGCAGTATTATAATAAACTTGTAAAATAGTCCCCGGAACGCTGTGTCTCGCCTGAAATTGCTGCTTTCAGTGTAAAAGCGTAATGTTGATCGGCTGTACATTCATCGGTCAAAAAAAAATTTAAAAATGTTTTTCTGTAGATGCTTTTTCTAGATATTAAGGAAAAACTCCTATACAAGTTTTAAAACACTTCATGGAGGTAATAAATTTATCATGTCAAAACAGTTTAATTCGGTTTTATTTAACTAAAACAAAACTGTATGGTTTTCAACAATGAGCAAAACCCGTACCCCATAGTAGGCTATAAATGGTCCCGAAATTACGCCACTTTCGACGACGTTGTTGTGTCTCACTGCCGCTACATTGATGTCACAGGCTCGATACAAATCACAAGACTAATACTTTTTTGTTAACAAATGAGACACTTCAAATGAACTCACACTTAAGTCACAGGAAAATCGGGGGAGAGGGGCTCGGACTAAGCAATAAAGCATCAATACTATAAATATGAATTCTCCGATTTTCGTTAATGATCATTTGAACATATATACGAATATCAATCTTTTACTTTTAATCAATTGAATTCTCTGATCTACCTCGCACTAATTGAAAAATAAACTTTTTGGAATATCTGTTTCACATGTGACGACGAACATGTTCCAGTTGTCGTAACCATAACACCTTCATCGTTTACTCGAATGTGAACTTCCAAATAAAACCAATCCACTCGGTTTGTAATTTCACAAATAACACGACGGGTGCAACACGTTGAGCAGAATCTCCTTACTTTTCTGGGGAACCCGATGGATTTAAATTACCCAGTCATACCGATCTATTGAGTCAGCCAATTGAAACTGTTTTAAGCCACCGCAACTTTACCGCAACTGAAAGTTGGGACATAGTGTTTAACCTCTGTTCGTCCATCCGTCTTTCCGTCCCATTATGGGTATATAGTTATTCCGCATAACTCCTACAACAGTTTGAATCCTAAGACGTTTTCTCTTTACTAGATATAGGAAGATGTGGTGTGAGTGCCAATGAGATAACTCTGCATCCAAATAACAATTAAAAAAATTAAACCATTATAGGTCTGTTTGTACATATATTGAAGTTGTGCTGCATGTGGTCAGGGTTTAATTTTTATTATTATGTGCTCTTTTGGGAGAAAGTTGAACTTTGTCATTTTGGGGAAATTTACTTGCATAAGTAGGGCGTTTCCAGATAACTCCTCCAACAGTTTGAATGCTAGGAATTTATCACTCTGCTAGCTGTTTGTACATGTATTGAAGGTGTGCATGGGGTCAGGGTTTTTTCTTTTAATTATTTTTTCTTTTTTGGGAGAAAAATTGAACTTTGTCCTTTTTGGGGTATAAGCGGTTAAATGAGTAGAGTGCGGGGTCATCACTTTGTCTAGTTTACATTTTTTTCTCGTGTTGTACTGTTATACTACTGTTACAGTCCGATGTTCGCTCACATACATGTTAAACTCCGCCACGTGCACTTTGTTTATGTACCTGTCCCAAGTCAGGAGCATGAAGTTCAATTGTTGTCGTTGTATACGTATGTGTCATATTTGTTTTTTTGTAAAATAGACCGTTAGTTTTTTCGCTTGATTTTTCGTTTCATATAACTTTATTTCAACTCCCATGTTGCGTTTTGTATACTGCAACATTGTTTATTTAGTACGCATATCCAGGAGCCCTCTTTTCGGAAGAGCAAAAGCCCTTGTTCCGCGACAGAAAATTTAATTACGAACTCTAAAAGACATATAAAATAGCTCGAATAGCAACTCTAAATCTTAATTAATCTAAATGAGACTTAAATTCGAAATCGGAACCTTACTCAAACTCTACCTCAAGAAGTGACTCAAATTCAAAGTTGTAACTAGAACTCTGCCTTTAAATGTTACTCAAACTCGAAGTCCAACTCGAAACTCAATGCTAACTAGAACTTTATTCTAAGCATGACTTGAATTCGAAAACTAACTGAAAGTTTAGCTTGAACAATAACCCCAATTTTTATTTGAACACTAATTAGATGGATGGCCACACGCATTCAAGGCACAATCAACATGGAAATCTATCTAAAAATAGAACAGATTTTTCCGAATTGGTCACGTTGTTATATCTCATCAAGTAATGGGATAACCACATCAAAGAATGACAGAACCACACCAAAGAATGACAAGACCACATCAAATAATGAAACAAACACATCAAGCAGTGTAAAATCGTCAAATTTTGAAACATCATTACGTAATGTTAAAACCATATAAAGAATAGACAAATCATCATTACGAAATAACAAAACCACATCCTGTAATGAAACAACTATATTATGTTAAGTCAAAAACACATCAAGTAATGTTAAAACCTCATTGACTAATGACACAACCATATTAAATAATGGTGAAACCACATCGAGTAATGACAAAACCATATTGAGTAATGACAAAACTATTTTAAGTCAATACGAAATCATATCGTGTAATATCGAAATATCATTAAGTAATGAATATTTCATATTGAGTTATATTGAAACATCATTACGTAATGTCAAAACCATATTAAGTAAAGACAAAATATCATTAAGTAATAATAAAACAACATAAAGTAATATCAGAGTTCCACATAAGACAGCTGTGGCGTTCCATACTCCAGACCCTTTTGTTTTCCACATAATTAATATTGCCGAATCCGATACCGATTTTGCTATATACACCGATTATAATCACAGGGTTAACACTAATAAATTCAATCATTGTCACATTTCCCCCTATTTTAGTATTTTAATCAGTATGACTTTCTAAGATGACAATACGAATACTAAAAATCTAGACTTTTTTGACGCGGATAGGTACAGTTTTTTATTTTGTAGCCGGCATGACGTAAAACAGCGAATCAAAGAATTCAACTGTAATCATTTATAACTAATAAAGGACAATGCTGTTGATTAAAAAATACACCATTCTAGGCTCTTTTGTTTTCCAAATAATTTATATTATCAATAATTGAAAATTCCAGGTCGACGGGTTCAAACAGGAAGATTTTGAGAACACAACGAAAACTGTGCTTTTATCAGATGACATTTCCAATACTAAAATAAGGCTTACGCATAGTTATATACTTTTATTCAGTCACGGACTCGCGATATTACGGGTGTGTTCTAGTTATATATATTATAACAAACGATTTGATGTATGTAGTTCTTTATTTTCTCATTAGATAAACAAGGTACACAAAATCTTACACCATCAAGTGAAGGAACTATACATAAACGCTAATATAACTGTTGAACACGATGGCATTAGTAATAGAATACTGAAGAATTACGTTGTTCCTTGCATGTACTTACTCTAAAAAAAATTGCAGCAGACAAGACATTTATAAACAAGGTGATATTATAGCTCAAGTTATATCTATCTATTGAGTTGTGACAAGTCTATTTATTCAAATATTGCCATATTGCTTTGTTTGTGTAAGTTTTTTTTAGGTGTTTACCAGATAGCGAAAAATCTATAAAAATATCATTCTTGATTCTGCCAGAAAAAATTAGCTTTATACCAAAATATTGACATAACTATAGACATCATCCCAGCACAAGACAACGAAGACCTAATTTTGATATTTTCGTTTGTTTGATTTGTTTTAATTAAACATTGAATAATTAATAAGCTCCTCTCATTGATACAAAGCTTTGTCGCGGACAGACGGCAACTACATGTACTTACAATAAGATATCAAAACTGCTTTGGGAGAAAGGTTAGACCACGTAAATTTTCCCTCTGTCCTCTACTCTTCTTGGTTTATATCATTGACATTGACGATGTGATGCTTGTATTTTGTAGATTGTAGAGGTCCTTTGATAACATAAGCTTACACATTATTGATATTTAAATATAATTGAGTTTTGTCAGTCCTTTTTGAATAAATCAATAAAGATATGAGTCAAGCCTTCTCAACTGATTTTCTATTGCGTGGTCAATTGATAAGCAAGTGATGAACCACGTAATTCTAGTTGTTTAATATTTGATTATGAGATGGGCTTTTATAGCAGACTATATGGTAACAGTTCTGGTAACTGTTGAAGGCTGTATGGTTAGTTATATTGGTTTTATTTATTAGTTTTGTTGTAATTGTTACAATATTATCACTCTAAGATAAAATTTTGACTTATTCTTTACTATTAAAACAACATTTCTGGAGACATATATCTGTGTCAGCAATTCTTATAAATTTTTGATAATCAAAGCTTTGTGTTTATTTCTCTTGTTTAGAATGGACCAATTGGAATTTATGGGATTCTTGCACTGCCGACTGTGGATTTGGGAAGAGATCACGAAATCGTTTTTGCCAGCAATGCACACAAGATAAATGTGTGGGTGTTGATAACACACAGTGCAGAGGAAATTCAGATGAAAAAGAAACATGTTCAGTTATTTCATGTACAGGTAATGTTTTAAACTTAAAAGAGTATATGTAGCCTAGTTCATCAAAGGGTTTGAATTTGATAGTAAGTTGAAACAATGTAAAAAGAGAAAAAGGTTACAATTCAATTTAAGGAATGATAAAAACAAACTACCGCTCATTTGCAGGTCGGATATTGTGTTAATTTCAGTTACGTTACATGAGTTTCAATATGTTTACCATGCAATGTATCCTGTTTTGCACAACATCATTGTCATGGTAATTCCTTTTCTGTAGTATCAACAGTCTTTTATCGTTTTGACCTTCTTTCTTTCAATGATAACGTTTAAATGATTATCGATGCATTCCGGAAGGGCTCGGTAATTTTCTTACCCAGTTTCGCATCCTCATACGAAAAAGTTGACTTTATTTTGACATTTACCTGATATGGTATGATCATTTATGATGGCGAGTGTTATATTTCACAATAGTTTTAATCAAGATATATGACGTCTTTTGATAAGCTGATAGTTTTTTAAAGTCTTTTAATCTCATAGACATACTTTTGTCTTGTGACCAAAAAATGTATAACGTCTTTTGAATAGTGTTTTTTTGGGGCCTATTCAACCAATAGCCAAACTTTTGTCTTGTGACCAAAAGGTCAGCAATTTGTTTTCGTGATTGATTCTTTAATAGTTGAATTCATTATTATTATTTTTTTCAAACTATTCGAAATAACATAACAAATGTGATGCATACCTCTAATATACGCTCTACGCTACATTTCATTCCTTGAATACTAAATAAACATTTAGAAAATATGAGCTACGCGAATTATTCAGTATGCTTCATAATGTTGATGTTATTTCTCCATAAACAGAAACAATATTACAGTCAGTCCTAAAATAACAAATATACGTTTGGTGCATTTTAGCAAATATTAACTTAAAGTATTACACACCACCATATATTGCAGTTAATGCACGTACTAGGTTCATGTCTCTTCTATACTAAGATTCATATATGCAGTATTTTAAGTGATGTTTGGTTAGTTCAATCTGAGACTTGTGTCAATGATATAATTCTTTAAATTAGGTTGTGCCTAGATAATTCATCGGATTCAATGAAAGTTTATAAACAACATGAACACGATTATTTCATTATAAAATACTGTCCACAAATAATTTGATAGAATGAGAATTCGGAAGACGTTTCTAAATTGTTACTTTTACTTTTGTTTTAAGTATTCAAATTTGTACCCTGTACTGTACTATGACGTACAAGGTTTAATAATTATGTAGCCTAACGAAATACGTACAGAACCACTAGAGAAGTGGTACGCAACTATATTGATGAATTTTGAGAAACAGCAAACCGTTGCGAAATTATCGAAACTACATGTTTTTTAGAACAATTAGACAAAATTATTCATATTGAATATAAGTGCTATTGCATTTTCAGCATTATTTTTGTCCTTTTTTGTGTACAGTGTGGACAAATGATTTAACTTTGCAATAACTTTTCAGTTCTAACCGATTTACTAGTGCTACATGGTTGTACTATTTGAAATGTGTTATTTTGTCGCATATTATTAAACGAAAAGGCGATATTGAATTTACTACGGATGAGCTTTTGATAACGTATAACTAGGACACTAGATTAATTATCAAGGCACCTTACTTTCGTGCTTGTTTTTTTGTTTTTCTCAAAACACACTTTTAATGTAACTTTTGTTAAACAAATTATTTCTGTTGCTCAATATATGTTCAAGTTGTATTTTGGAGACCTGTTGTTTGTCTTTTGTTTTTTTATAGTTATGTACACGGTGTTTTTCTCAACTATTATGTTGGGTTTTTTTTATTTTTCTATTGACGACTGTTGTTTTTTTTTGCATAATATCTTATGATTCCTAATATGAAATGTGTAATACATGTGTCTGTGTTATTTTAATCATTATTTATAGGTAAATCAGTTGATTCTTTGACATTTGGTTGCGATTTCGGGCAGAATCGTCGAACTGTATACTGGTCAAAAAATGGAAATTACCTAAATGATATAAGGAACAAATATAAAGGAACAACCTCTTATCTCCTACAAATACTAAATTTACAGTTCACAGATAATGGTTACTACAAATGTTCGTTCTGGGATGGCCAAAAGCTCATCAATGGACAATTCATCAATCTAAATGTTTATGGTAAGCAAAAACGTTAGTTAACATGTTTATCTTCTTTTTTTAAATGGAACATAGAACAGACCTATGGTTATCTAAGATTTCCTTCCTGGTAAGTGTCGTGAGGATATATGTTGACATTCCATTTGAAATGTCAATACATAATTCATTTATCAAGCATTTTTTGAAATATGATTAACACAGAACATAGATGTTGTTTGAGGCGTGGACAACACCATATCTGTCATGAAGTTAGCAACATGTGTTTTGCATCATAATGGTCTTTTTAGGTTGATGTAGCATGTCAACTCTTATTACACCTTATGTAAGAATCTTGGGTTTTGATTGGTGTATGCCAGCGTATTTTTCACCATTTTACTGTTATCAAATGAATATCGTTCATTTTTTAACGCCGCCGTGGTATATGCAAAAAGGATATGCCTTTTTTACCCTCTCTGTCGTGGTATTTGCCAAAAAATACTCTATCCGACTGGACGCTTGTAATGTCACGATCATCAATGCGTTTTTGAAAGTTAACATTCGGTGTAATTGTACAGATATAGCATGTTCTTGAGGGGTATTTGCGAAAAAAAATCGCCTTACGGCTCGCGAAATTTAACATTCTCTCGACTGGTATTTTTCTGAAATACCCCTCCTTAACATGATATATCTGTTTAATATACCCCATCTTTCATTCATTTCTGATTCGTATCGATGACTCCACAGCCTTTACCCATTCGGTTATACTATCTAAGTTTGGGTTTTTTTTTGCTCGCGTTGAAATTATTGCTTGGAAATACCCCTGATTGATTCCATCAGTATTTTAAAGTCATGTTTCTAATGGATGGATTTATATGTCTGGTCTTTGGTTAGCACATTTCGCAGATAAGTTTTATTTACAATTTGTAGGTCATGTCCACTTATGTTGTCAGTCGGGTTGGATTGTAGAATCTGAGGTGCATTTTGGACGCTGACGTACAATGTTATGCGTCAAATTGCAACAGTCTTGTGTCAAGGTGCAAGGGTCCTTTCGCAGATGAGCGATGCTCTATATGACGGATGTTCGCTAGTTTAAAATGTTTTTTTTTTTCAATTTGTAGTAAAGGCATCAGACTCATCTGTGATCTATTTCATTACTACTTTTTAATTGAAACAGCGTATACATATTTCGATGACTTTTTTTTTTCGTTCAGACTAACTATTTGTAAAAAGTATTTGTATCTCAAACAGCTACCACAGTTTTTGAAGTCAGTGTATCATGTACTGCTTTTAAATGGAAATAGCTTTTGATGGTAACGATAATTTCTGAACGATTGTGTGAACTATTTTTGTCTAATTAGTTCCGTATAATAAAAACACAAACTATCTTAATTCTTGCTTTAATCCACAGCATTCGTAACAGTGATCACGTCTTTTACAATTGTGACAAAATGAGTGGTAGTTTTGCTTTAGAAATATATATTATGATTTATCTTGGTATTTCGCTCTATACAAAATGTACCAGCAAGGTATCGAAGTAGTTCGGACTCAGCTTTCAACAGCCGTTATATCCCCTGGAAATAATCTCATCACAACATTAGTTGTAAGACATTTATATAAAAGCTAAAATGATCCTAAATCCGCCCACTCTAATTTCTTGATTCCCACTGTTACTCAATTTTATATTTAATCCAGAACTTTTGCTAATACTGAAGCGTAAACTAATTTTTACCCGGGACATCAGTTTTATTTTATGTTGTGTGATGCACACACTTTAGCATTTCTAAATATTTTTGTTTTCTGTCAACCTTGTAAAGAACAGACCTTTTTGCAAATACTAGTAATGATACGGTATCTGAACTCCCAAGTTTGATGGGACGGAACTGATATCTAATTCATTATTTTAAGATATAATATTTGTTTTTAAAACATTATCTCCGAAGGGTCTGCAATAAAATAAAATAATTCTAGGAGAATCATTAAAGGCAACTGTACCATGTGTACTGTTTATTCTTTTTTTTTTATTAAATTTATTAATAACTGAATTTGTCATACGTGAACTGATTCGAAAAAGTGTTTATGCTTATTCATCATTCTTTACAGTATCGTTTTTAATCTCTACATGTTTTGTCAGGTGCACCACAGGTTACTATTTTAAGACAATCACACTTTGTTCAAATCGGAACAACAGTCACATTTGTCTGCAATATTCAAAGTAATCCGGCAATACGTGAGTTGTGGTGGACTGATAATCAAACACAAATTATCACTGACAAACTCAGATATAGTGGCGGAGATATACATAACCACAATCTCAGCATTATAAGTGCTAAGGATTCCGATAGTGGTGTGTATACATGCATTGCTAAGAACTTACACGGTACATCATGTGCAACTACAACGCTGATCACTGGAAGTGAGTATAGTCTATATTTATATTATAGTTTAAAAACAAAACATTTGTGCTGTTCCTAAATAAACGTCAAAGCTTATAGGGTTGACTGAGTAACATAACAAAACAGAGAATATCAACTTGCCATAATGTCAATGTTGTTATTGTCCAATTCCTCGTGGTCCTAAGAAAAGAGGGGTACATTAAGCATACAACACCATTAAACATTACAGACTAAGCACTTATCAATATAAAAGTAAGAAGATGTCACATGGTTGCAGAGGAGACACAATAGACCAAATGACATAAGACGTAACAACTATTGATCTTCGTACAACCTTCAAGAATAAGCAGAACCCATACCACATAGGCAGCTATAAAACACCCCGGAATAATAAATCTAAAAAACTTCAAATGAGAAAAACAACGGTCTGTTCATGTCAAAAAAATAAACGAAAATGTATGAATTTATATTAAATACAGTAATGGGTACCTAATCTTTACTTCTATTTACGGTTTGTATATGTTCTGCAATGAATACTTTTGTGCTAAAGAATGCGGTTCATATTAAAATTTTCGGTTTTGAGTGTTCGTGTTGATGGTGAATCTATTAAACGCGATAAAGACATAGAAAATGTATATAGTTGTATTCGTCATTTCTAGTATATCAACAGTTTTAAGTGGTGTTGTATCAATCATCTCTTCGAAAGACTTAAAACAAAGGCTTTACCGAGTTGGTTGACCTTTATGTAATATCTGTTTCATAGATGACGACGTATATGTTCTAATTGTCGTAAACAAATTCCATTACATATTCCCCGAATTTGAATTACAGGATTAGATTAATTAACGGGTGTGTACTAACATGGTAACACAACTGGTGCCACATGTGGAGCAGGATTTGCCTACCCTTCTGAGATAATTCCAGATTTGAGATGGGTTCATGTTGCTCAGTCACTAGTTTTACTTTTTTGATTTATAAACTGTTGTTGTTAATTTTGATTTTTTTTTTTTTTGTTTTTTTTTTTACTAACACATTATCGACTAATTAGTTTGAATTTCCCTTTGATATATTACGCCTTTCGTTTTCTAGCAATACTGCTTTTGATGGATTGTAGCTAAGGGTATCACTTGCTCAATATTTAGTGCGTATAACTGACATGATATATATCGCACATTGTTCTTAAAATTGTCGTTGGTAGATAGGGACACTATTAAGAAATAAAGGTTTCAATTCCCTAAGTCAAAGGATTGGGCTATACGTTCGTTATATAGCTCGTCACGTTTTAAAAAAAGCTCCTATATACATCATTTGATTTAAAATATTGATTCTCTAGGCAAGCTCTTATGAAGTGCAATGTAGCACATTTATAAAGTGTTATTGATCACATGTTCATTGTAAGGTAAAATTAAGATACAACTATAAAATTTACATAGAATTGAACATTGTCATAATTAGAAAATTCGTCATTTGATCGATAGATATATAAAATATGTGATGAATAAGTGTCAACATCATTCATTTTTTTTTACAATAATAATATTAAACAATTCATTATGAACATAATACAGGGTCCCAATTCATTCCATGTTAATTTTGTTTCACAAAATCCAGCAAAATCTTAATCGGTTTTGAAAACAAAAGATTATTTTATGTCTATTGTAGTCGGGAAAATGCTGAATGTAAGATATAAAGAAATATCTTAATGATCTCTTTGCTTTTAAAATGACATAGCTTTAAGAATTTGAATAAAACAGATATTTGTTGTATAACAAGAGTAAATCAGTTTGATCGCATGTAATTTTACGTTTGAAAAAATGGTGTCCAAACATTAAACATGATCACCTCATTATTAAGCATATATGTAGGCTTTGAAGTAAAGACCATGCATTGTTAAAACTATCTGACGTTTTTACTATTTGTAGATATAACCCAGACAACCATATTGAAAGACTTGTATGTCGCCATAGATGAACAAGATATAACTCTGGAATGTCTGATAAAGACTGATTCATCAAATAAAGAGCTATACTGGTTAAAAAATGGAAAAGACCTTAGACCGTATTTGAGCAGTAAATATAGTGGCGGCAAACTAAGCGAACAGTCACTGACTCTCAAGAATGTTGACAGCAATGATGCCGGTAATTACACATGTAAATTGGAAAATAACTTTGGATCTTCTGAGGATGATGCTGAATTGAAAGTTCTTTGTAAGTAGACATACTGAAACATAAAATACGGTGGAATTTCATCCCAAAATAAAATTTCGTTAAACCAGTGAACGTTCATTTATGTAACATAGTATTTGTGTAAGGGTTTGAAGTTAAAATGTTTAAATAGCATAACATAACTAGGAGATACGGAACAAAACAATGACCAAAACTTATCGGAAGAAAATGTTTTCATAGAAAAAAGATTACCAAAGCTCGTAAATATGGCAACTAAATTAATACCTGCCGGATCATTTCTAGCTTTTTTTTAAGGTTGTATACAAATTGTAAGAGTCAAAATGAAACGACACAACAGGAAACAAATACACATTTTTAAGTACCATGCTTACCTTTTGCTACACAATCTGTCGTATGTATTACAATTAATTAAAGTTCCAAAGACATATGTTGCAACCTACATAAACTATAATCAGAAAGCAATCAATCCAATCATGTTGATGTAATAAGACTAAAATATTCGACATTTTCAAAAACGCGACTTTCAAAATAAATATAATAAGATTTTTATTGTGAATTATTGGACACATAAAACAAATATATAGTACATGTTAAATGCTAGTTTTGGGTACCTATACCCGGCTTAAGAAAAAAACTCCTGATAAAAGAAGGATAACTTTGTAGATTGGTGATCTATGCAATTATTGATTATTATATTTCTCTTACCATATTAAGTTTGAAACATACAGCATGATGTTGATGTAATATATGTGTATCTTCATATCTCAATATCACTTACTTCATTATAAGAGAAAACCTCTAAATAGTTTGTTTCATTGCTTCTAAAATGTAACTTAAAATTCATACATTAATGAAGACAACAATATTAAACACAACATAATCGTCGTCTGCGAGTGCATATGGGCAAAGCTCACATATGAATTCTTGTATTTCCAGTTTTTTTTTTAAATATACAATATTATAACATAAGATACTAGAATCTTTGTGTCAAAAAACGAAAGGTGCATATATATAATTTCAGTATTTCAGATACGTTTCAAACTGCAAACAAGACACTTAAACATCGTATGTGTTATTAACTGTTTTCTTGTTATTTTAATTTTAATTTTGGAAATCTTCATATTGATACGCCATACGACACACTGGCTTTCACAAAGTTGTTATCATAATTACATGAGAATATAGTGCAAAGTCATAATATCGACTAAATCACAGTCTATCTAAATTTGAATATTTATAGTTGAATTTTTCGAAAAACTAAGGATGTTCTTATCCCAGGCATAGATTACCTTAGCCGTATTTGGCACAACTTTTTGGAATTTTGGATATTCAATGCTCTTTAACTTTGTACTTGTTTGGCTTTATAAATATTTTGATATGAGCGTCACTGATGAGTCTTATATAGACGAAACGCGTGACGTACTAAATTATAATCCTGGTACCTTTGATAACTATTGACATTGGGTTTTACTTCTTTTCTACCAAAAAACAATTTTATTTTCCCCTTTTTATAACTTGATAATATGATATTTTTTTAGTTCTCGTATGGCTTTAACATGCTGTTCAATAAACCAAATTGGATTGGATATTTCGGTAAAGGGCATTAAGACAGTTACACAACAAAAAAACAAAAACCATCTCCTTAAGAAATGGAAAAACTTCCATGCGTCTGACGTATAACATATTTTTTAACCTGTTACCTTTTGATGGCTATTATTCGTTTGTTTCTCTGTCCTATATTTTCTCCCATTTATCTGTTTATTAAATGTATTCCTGTCGTGTTATGTTGTAATTTTAATGTTATTATTAACACTGCCATTAAAGCGGGAGGTTTGGTATGCCACAAAATCAGGTTCAACCACCCATTTGTTTCATAAATTGCCCTGTACCAAGTCAGAAAATGCCATTGTAACATTATAGTTGGTTTCTGTGTGTTACATTTCGGTGTTGTGTCCCTGTTGCGTCGTAGTATCTTATATTTGATACGTTTCCCTCACTTTTAGTTTGTAACCCGGATTTGTTTTTTTCTCTATCGATTTATGAATTTTGAACAGCGGTATACTAATGTTGCCTTTATTTATATAGCAAACTCTGTATTGTCTTTATTAAAGTTATAAATAAATTCACATTTGATTATCATTATGGTCATGACTGGTACAGACTTAACTGTCATTATATTTCATATTCACTAAGGACTAACATTTATAAAATACATATATGATAGGTATGAAGTTGTGAAGTTTGGAAGTATCAGTAGTTATTTTGTAATGTGTTATAACGTATTGCTATAAGATGTGATAACGGAACAACTTCCGAAATATAAAATGTATTACGAATGTGGAAAATCGTTATCTATATATTATAAGATGTTTAAAACAAACAAACTTTCTCTGTATTGAGTTTGCGAACAATTAATAAACGTGCATGCAGTGTGTGAATCATTTTGTCATTTATCACGATATGTTTAAGGTTTTTGGAAAAAATACTAATTGATGTTAAGTTCTTGTTACATATTTCAGCTGTCCACGTTTATAAGCCAGTACACAGGAATATTAGGGCGAATGATACTATTACGTTACAATGTGTTATTACTGGTGGTAATAGTGTAGCATGGCGACGAAACAATCAGATCATTGATACAACCAGTAATGTGAGATACAGTGGAGGTACTGTGAACACTCCATCACTAACAATCACAAATGTAACCAGGTACCATTCGGGGAACTACACATGTGAAACCTCTTACGATCTTGTTAAAGTGACTAGCAAGAAAGCAATTCAACTGTTTGTGAAAGGTAAGGAAGTGCTTCTTAACAAATGTTGTTTTCATTCTAACTGATTTAATTACAAATGTCATCGGACATGTTAAAAGGATAATTACATTTTATATTGCTCGTTATCTGTACATAAATAAATTCAGTCATAATTGATAACAATACATAATCAATACTGAATGATGATAGTTCTTTTTTGTATCTGATATTTGGATTCATATATGTATATAAAAACAAAGTAGGGTACTAATTTTGAATAAAAAAGTGATAAACATTTTTTTGTTTCTTTTTCAAAAGACATTCCATTAGTATATCAATCATCTGCTAATTTACAAGTGTTTACTGGTCATCCTATTCAACTTACATGTGTCCACGAGTCATACCCTGTATCTTCCGCTGTATTCTGGATAAAAGATGGTGAAAAGCTGAATGTATCAGTTTCAAAATATAACGGTAAAAGTCAAAATCGTCATTATTGAACTTGACCTCTATTTTGTCATCAGTAACAACATATAAAAATTTCAAAAGCTTTGGTTAAATGGTTCATGAGAAAATGCACGGACACGACTGGAAACCCATTTTTCAATCTTTCAAGAACCATAACTCCTGAACGGTAAAAGTCAAAACCGTCATTATTGAACTTGACCTCCATTTTGTCATCAGTAACAACATATGAAAATTTTTGGAAGCTTTGGTAGAACAGTTCATGCGTAAATGCACGGACACGACTGGAAACTCCATTTTTCAATATTTCAAGAACCATAACTCCTGAACGGTAAAAGTCTAAATCGCCATTATTAAACTTGATCTTCATTTTGTTGTCAGGAACAACATATTAAAATTTTAAAAGCTTTGGTTGAACGGTTCATGAGTTAATGCACGGACAACATTTGATTGCCGCCCGCCCGACCGCCCGACCGCCGTACATCCCCAAATCAATAACCGACATTTTTGTCACAAAAATCCGGTTAAAAACTATATCCAGAAAGCAGTTGGGCATATTGTATCAATCCAATTATGCTGATGTAATAACACCAAAATATTCGACAGTTTTAAATACACGACTTTCAAAATACTCATAATAAGATTTTTATCATGAATAATTGGACACAACGAAAATTATATATATAATACATGTTAAATGCTAGTTTTTGAGTACCTATAACCGGCATATGAAAAACCTCCTGACAAAAGAAGGAAATTCGTGTAGATGAGTATTCTAAATACGTTTTACCATTGCTTCTAAAATGTAACCTTAAATTCATACATTAATGAAGACAACAATATTCAAACACAACATAATCGTCGTCTGCGATTGCATAAGGGCAAATATCACATATCAATTCTTGTATTTCCAGTTTCTCAAAAAATTCAATATAATTAAACAAGATACTAGAATCTTTGTGTAAAAAGAGAAAAGGTCCATATATATAATTTCAGTATTTCAGATACGTTTTCAATTTCAAAATAATTAACTTTCCAAACTACTAGTTTATATTAATAGGGGATTAATAAAGGAATCAAAATAGCAAAAAAATATATATATAGGTCAATGTATCTATTTTCGAGATATTATATTGACATATATTTGCGGGAAAATATTCTCTCTTGACTTTTCATAGCTTTATCATTGACAAGTTAAAGTTCTCAAAAAAATATTAAAGAATAATTAAAATTTTATAAGACTTTCACAGATGACTTATCATTATATCATTATACATGTAAAAGATTTATTAAAAGAAAAATGGGGGTCATGGGCAAATCTTTTAAGGCATTCTTACGACCGTGTTAAAGTGACCAGAAATAGAGCAATTGAACTGTTTGTGAAAGGTAATAAAGTGTTTCTTACCAAATGATATTTTCATTCTAACTGATTGAATTACAAATTTTCAACACACATGTTACTTATCCTTTTGTTCAATCTATATCCATTCAACAAAAAATGATACATGTAACAATAAATAATTAAGAATTGAATGATGATAGTTGTTGTGTATCTGACATTTGGGTTCATGTATGTACATCAAAACAAAGTAGGGTACTAAGCATTGATAAATAAGTGATATACATTATTGTTGCTTTTTTCTACAGATGTTCCACTCGTATATCAATCGTCAGATACTATTAAAGATTTTACTGGTGATACTATCCAATTAAAATGCGTCTATGAGTCATACCCTGAACCTTCTGTGGTATTCTGGACAAGAGATGGTGAAATTCTGAATATATCTGTTTCAAAATATAATGGAAGCACAATTAATGAACCATCTTTAACCATTGTCAACATTGATCAATTCGATTCAGGCGCATATGTGTGTGCCGTAGTCAATAATATAGGAACCGGGTACAGTAGCAAGATCCTACTTTTAATAAAAGGTAAAGTAAAGATTAAAGGTGCTTTGTAAACTGAGTAATTAAAAAAACATTTTTATGTGCTCATATATTTTGTATACATTCAAGGAGATAAACCTCGAAAAAAATGACATCACCAACGACACAAAGACCAATAGTCAACTTACATTGTCTGAGGAATAGCATATGGTCCTCCGAAATAAACGAGAATTTCGACCTGATGTCAGGATTTGAATTGTCAAGACTTTTGAAAGGTTTTTGAATATAGTCATCATTGACAACCAAACATATGTCATGTTGAACATTCACTACGAGGAAAAACACTATTGTATTAATTTAACTATCTTTATGTAAATGTTAACCCTTAAAGGAACACCAGCTTTCAAAGTAATGATAACCAAAACAAAAAGTCATAAAGGAGCAAATAAAGTTGTTGTGAAACTGTTTATTCTAATTGTGACGTAAATCAGATGTGAATACTGAAAAAGACTCTGTCGTCTTGAAATACAATTAAACAATTTGACTTTTCTACACTTTACACAAGTACATGTTTTCCCCATTCCAAACTAAATAACTCATGACATGTAACAAAATTCAAATTTTACATTTGCGCTAGACGCGCGTTTTGTCTTCAAAAGATGCAGTAGTGATGCTTGAAAAAAAACATGATTCCAGAAGTGATAGATAACCAAAAAAATTAAATTACCCCATTTGTCACCAGAGATAATTAAAAGTGCATTTCCATTTATATATTAAATGTGGAAAGTATTTCATGCACGTATCTAAGGACCAAACCAGACAACAAAGCGATATGGGGCCAGACTCATTGTTTAAAATCTATTTCCTAGTGTTATTTAGAAAGAAAACAAATAAATTATGGAAAGTAAATTTTCTATAATTATTAGTTTCGGTTACAACATAAATAAATATACATGTATTTTACTTTTGGGGAGTGGATTCATTAGCCCTAATTAAAAATCAATGCAGGCTTATAGTATTTTGAAGCATTCAAATGAAGTGAAACGTAAGAAATTTTTTACGAATAAAACAAATCAAGTCTGCCCAAAAATTATTTATATTTCAAAGAAAGATTTATAGTTTGTTCATTGTAAGATTAAAACAAGAAACGTAAAGATGTCTCTGCTTATAACAGTTAAGAATCACTTCTAAATATTAAAAATCAACGATGTAACATTAATGCATTACTATTTTATCGAAAGGGATCGTGATGCGCTAATTGCGTAATTTAAATTCTCGGACGCTGATTTTTTCCCAAAAACCGTTATAGATAATATCAGAGACATATACTACGAAACATAATACATGTATCATATGCCCCTATGATACACAACCTTCTTTAAAAGGTGTTTTCAAACACTTTATGACCGTATCTTGGGGGCACTGCTAAAATATGTTCTCAAAAAGCAAATTGTAATTTTCATCTTTAATACTTGTAGCCTCCCCGTGCTTCAGGTTTATGCTCTTATAATATACTAGATTATGGAGTGTGTGTCCGAGCGAGAACTTCTCTAGTTCATTACTTTAGGAATATTTATTAAATAGAAGTATTTCAATATTCAGCCCCATTCTACTATTTAGTCAGCCGTCAGTCGCTACCCTGATATACCCTATTTTTTCCGGGTAACTAATACTAATAGCGTTTGACATTTTTAGCCGAACAGATTTATCATTTTTACATAACTTAAGTTATTGTATGCTGATTCATATTCTGGACGCCAGTCTTTGCTCCCTTATAATATATTTCACAAACAAGAAACAAATATGAAGCTTAGAAATGGAAAAATATTAAAAACTAAACTCGTTCAAAGGGTATCTACACGTCTCAATCTTCAAAATCGGTTATCTAAAAATACTACCATCGCTAACATTTTTAACAATAAAAATCTACCCTTCTATCGATAAGTGTCATGCCAAAAAATGACTTACATGTCCCCGTCTTTTCACCAAAAATACAGTAAGGTCCACGTTTAATGGTCGCACATTTTCTTTAAATTTTGAAACTGATATAACTTGAAAAACAAACAGTATTATTTATTTACTCACATGAAACAAACCGGGATGTGGTATTCAGTACGTAGGTGAAACTGGAAGATATCTATCTAAACGAACTCAAGAACACCTGTATCGTTTTAAAAGACTCAATAAATTAAAAAGTCTCATTTATCAACACCTTAAGAAGCACAATCATTGTATTAAATGTTTAGCAGTTCAACCTTTAGAAGTAGTAAATAAGCAACCTGGTGAATCTCATTCAAAGTTTGTACGATCACGGAAAATAATTGAATTAAATTAGATTAGAAATTACAGACAGTCTACCCTCTCGGTCTTAATGATAATATCATGGGAATTGGTAATATATTAAGAACCGATTCCATTAACATTTTGGATATAGTTTCTTAACCTGTATGTAAAAACCGTTCTCACGGTCTTAGAAAAAATCGCAATCAAAGAAAATTTCGGACCAATCATACCAATATTTCGGACTTAATTTCTATTTCAAAAAACAACGGCAGACATTACCTGTTAACAAAGCTCTGTTCATTACCGGTTAATAGGTTAAATAAAATTTTGGAGGATTGCAACACAATTTCATATAACAGTCCGAAGTATGAAATAGTTCAAATTATTATGGCATATTGTTATTCTAAACTATTTCCAAAAATTGATCGCCCTGAAGATCATAAAAAACATTTTATTAAAATAAAGTATGTCAATAAAGGTTTAGATTTTGTAAATATTGCCGGTATATTTAACGACCATTCTGTTAAAGAACAAATTCCTGGATATTTTGACAATACTGAGCTCCCTCTTATTTGTTATATTTACAAGAAATCTACCCGGAAATTTGTGTTTAATTATAACCAATTGTGTAAAGATGCTAATATCAGTAAAAATACACCTACTTCATGTAATTGTAGTAATTCCGCATACATTTATGGACCCATTTCCCATGTTATAACAGGAGATCTTAACATCGTTCAAGACCGAGAGTTAAAATCATTCCTCAGTAAAGGACCTAAATATCGTCCCCCGTCAGTTATTAATTGGAATGAGTGTCGTAATATCATCCACGACTCACTCCGTACTTACTGTTTGAAATGGATAAAACGGGAAAAGGCTGACAAAAAATCTTTGGACTCTTTCTTTAATTCAGTAATGAACATAGTTGATATACGTATTCAACATTTTAAAGAACATTTTATTATTAACAATAACCACAATAAACCTATTTCTCGTCTCAAACATAAACTGAAAGAACTAGCCAAGGAATTTGTTTTTGTCCCGGCCGATAAAGCTGCTAATAATATTATTATTGTTTGACGTAAATTTTACATTGAGGTTCTGAAAAAAGAAATTACCAATTCACCAACATTCCAACTGACTCCATTTTCAGAAATCGACATCTGTAACAAACATGAACTTTTAGCTACCGCTTTACAAGCAGACTTACTGTTTGAAATGGATAAAACGGGAAAAGGCTGACAAAAAATCTTTGGACTCTTTCTTTAATTCAGTAATGAACATAGTTGATATACGTATTCAACATTTTAAAGAACATTTTATTATTAACAATAACCACAATAAACCTATTTCTCGTCTCAAACATAAACTGAAAGAACTAGCCAAGGAATTTGTTTTTGTCCCGGTCGATAAAGCTGCTAATAATATTATTATTGTTTGACGTAAATTTTACATTGAGGTTCTGAAAAAAGAAATTACCAATTCACCAACATTCCAACTGACTCCATTTTCAGAAATCGACATCTGTAACAAACATAAACTTTTAGCTACCGCTTTACAAGCAGAACCGGATACAATGAAAGTCCCTACTATGTATTGGCTTCCGAAGCTACACAAAACACCTTACAAATATAGATTTATTTCGTCTTCAAGCCATTGTTCCATTACTAAATTGTCTATTCTTCTTACCAGTACACTTGGTTCAATCAAAAACCTGATAATAAATTGTTCAAATAAGGCCTTCGAAAATAATGGAATTAATTACTCTTGGAGTGTGAAGAACTCGTTGGAAGTACTTGATAAATTGCATGCTTATATTGGTGATTATGGATCTGTTCAAAGTTTTGATTTTTCTACCCTGTATACCACATTGCCTCACATTCTCATTAAGAAAAAATTCACTCACTTATTTAAATGGGCATTTAAAAAGTAAGAATGTGAATATATATGTTCAAACTCTTTTAGGTCATTTTTTAGTAGGAATTAACAAAAAAAAACTATGTCAATTGGACATGCTTTGATACTATATATGCCCTTGAATTTTTACAAGATACCATTTTTGTTCGCTTCGGAGATTCCGTATATTGTCAGGTTATTGGAATTCCAATGGGGACTAACTGTGCACCAATTATTGCGGACCTGTTTTTGTATTGCTATGAGTTACAATTTATGACAAAAATCAGCAAAGACCCATCGAAACAACATCTCATAA